>JASDQU010243158.1:38064-49857 GCA_032191745.1 Picea mariana
GACAGAAGTAATTGTGGTAATCTTCTTCTCTCATGGTCGAAATTTAAATCAACAATAAGGAAACAATTTTATCCATTGGGTTATTTACATAAAGCAATGATGGAATGGCAAACCTTGAGACAAAGTAAATTTCAAACTGTACAAAGTTTCAAGGAAGAATTTAGTTAGAAAGATCTTTCATTAAACATTCCTTTGGATTCTTATGAAACTTTAATGAAGTATATTGGTGCACTTCATAGTTATATTCATCATACTTTACTATTTTTTAAGCCCACTAGTCTTGACGAAGTTTGTGTGCAAGCCACTTGCCTTGAGGACAAGGGAAGCATGTTCAATGACATCCCACAAATAAACATTCCAATATCCCACATAAGAAGTTTAAAAAGTTTAAAAGGAAGGACAAAAACACCGCCACTGTAAAGAGGGAAGAAGGAAAGGCATATTTCACCCATTGCAAGAAGAATGGTCATGATGATGAACATTGTTGGAAACTACATCCAGAGAAGACAACCAAAACAATTCAGTGGAAAGGGGAAGACAAAGACCATTGCTACAGTGCAACAAGATCTTGGTTGTGACTCTGGAGATGAAGGTGTTGTCACTGAAATTTCATCCACAACATTGCACACAAATGGTTACAGAAATACAACAATGTCAAACAACCATTGGTTCACCTGCAACACCAAAAATGCATTTCCAAAGAGGCAAAAACTATACAACTAGGAAGAAATTGACATGCACTAACTCCCTAAAGGAAGTGCATGCACAATGCATGGGCCAAAGAAGCCCGTAGAGCGCACAATGTGCCATATGCATGACTATGTATGAGAAAAGCTACTCAATCCTATGAATGACATATTTATGGTTCTTGTCAACCCCTCAACCACTTATGGACCAACTCCCAAATTGAGTTGACCCTCAGATATGAGATAAATCTAAATGGGGGGATGGTCAAGGACCAAAGGGTGCCCTAAAGGGACCCTTGTTCACACTATGAACCAATGGATTATTTCATTGAATACATGTTGTAAATGGAGGCCATGGGTGCACTAAGAATTTAATAATTTCATAGTATTGTTATGCTGCCTCAATCCTCCCTTGAGAATCCTCTTTTCTTCTTGGAGCATTATAGAAACATTCCAATAGGCCATTCCACTCACCTATTGAGGGAATAGTGTTGGACCTTGACCAAGTTTTGAGGAACACTTGGTCATATTTGACCATTTTTGGGACTTCGACAGCCTGTCAAAGATGGAGTGCAAGGCAAAGTGGAGATTGTGGAAGCTAGACCGCCTTTTTGGGTTTTGGGGGATAATGTAATGGGACCGGGATGTCAGCCCATGGGTTTACCCATGTTTAGGCCCCTTTTTGTAATGTATAAGTAGAAGTCTAGGCTATGTAAGAAGGGGCCATTTTAGAGGACACTTGAGAAGTGGCTTAGTGCTAAGAGTTGATCTATGTGATATGCTTGCAGAGCTGAGTGCAAGTATTGTAAGTCTTGAGTGCATGGATTGTAAGAATGTTTTATGCTTAGAGATACTCGGGGAAGGAGGATCTAGCGAGCTGCATAGATCTCCTGTCCTGCACCGAGTAGGTTTTGAGGCTCTGTGCTTGTAACCGATTGGCCAAAAATAATAGAGAAGAAGAGTTTGTGGACGTAGCCCCAGGGTGGGGGTGAACTATGTAAATCTATGTGTCATGCTTTGTGTTGTTACTTACATGTGTTTTCCCTCTCTTGCTAAGTGCTATGACATGTTTAGATATATTTACTTATTCTTTTTTCTTATTAGATGTTTATAGATGATATATTTGATGTGTATGAAGTTGCTAAGTGCTTGGTCTACAAGATCCGGTCTATTGTATGCTGCTAAGTGCTAAATCATCTTAGATCTAAGTATATTCTACAATGCTTTGTGTTATATACAGAGTGAGATAAGGGTTAATTCTAGGTGAATTGTTAATGCTAAGTGCTTTGTTAAGTGTGTAATCACAGATCTGGATCCCAGCTAAGGTTGTATACACCTGAGTCTTGCAATCACCCCTGCTTCTACCTTGGGTGATACTTCATCTGCTTCGCAGGTGTTTTCGAAAGAACCGGTAGTTAGGGTTTTGTTGATGCATTGTTGTAGCGTTGAAACCTGGGTCTGCCCCTATGCCAACAAATGGATCCATTGTTGGGACCCGAAACTGTGATTTATGGGAACTAAAGAAGAATAATCTTTGTGCAAATATTTTTCCTAAACTTGTGAAAACTCTGTGCGTAGATCTGTCGCTCTGATGCGTAGTACTCTACTCGACCTACAAATCTTTGTGCTGAAGAAACGAAGCCAGATCTGAAGAAAAGAGGTAAGATCTATAAGCTTTGTGCTCTGATAAAGGTGATAATAGTGAAAGGTTTTAGATCTGGAAGCTTTGTGCTTAATAAGTGGAAATTTTTTTTTCTGAAGCATGAATTTAGGTATGCTTGATAGATTTTTTCCTAGCTTGAAAAATAGGGAATTGTTGTATGAAAGGAAGTTTGATATGAATATATCTGATAAGAATAATGAAAGATATGTTATACCTATCCATAGAAAGAATGTTTGGACTAACGAGTGGATGCAAGATCCTAGAAAGAAATTTTTGCAAGCTAGTCATTATGATCCTAGCACGCAGTACAGGAAAAGTTGGGGATCATTGAAGAGAAAGAGAGGATTAACTCTTTGTTACAGTTGCAGAAGACCAGGACATCTTGCTAAGGAATTCCCTGGGAGAAAACCTAGTTGCCTCTGTTGTAAGGCTATGGACCATGAAGTACTAGATTGCCCTAGAATGATTGATAGACTTGAAAAGCTGAATATGGAGCAAGCAAACCCTGAAGGAGATCAAGAGACTAAGATTATAGAAGAACCCCAGAAAGAATCAGAGATTGTGTTATTGAAAATGAAAGAAACCCTGAAAGAGCATAAAGATGCCAATTTGTCGGAGATCTTCAAATAAAAGGAGAAAATCGAAGTAAGAATAGGAGACTTCGACATTGACTATGCTATGGATGAGGAAACACAGATGAACATTATGACAGAAATCACTTGGGAAACCCTAGGAAGGCCTTTTTTGGTTCCTTCACTAGGAAAAATAGGGTTGATTAAAGGAAAAATGGTAACCCTATGTGGCAGGATTACCCAGATAGCTATGAGTACCCATGGAGCTTTGACAGAGAAAGAATTCAAAGTTATTAAATTTATTGAGGACCATGGCCCATTTCCATCTTTTTTAGGAAAGATCTAGATTGAAAAAGGCCAGATTCGAAGAAAAGAATAAAAGGAAGCCCTAGAACAGAAGGAGCAAGAACTCATGGAATTTATGACTAGAAGGATCGCCTACCTGATGGAAGAACAAGAGAACAGATCTAAGCTATTGGACACCATGGAATTGGAAGTCGAAGCTATAAGAGAATTAGAGGAACCACAGAAGACTGAAATACCTAATCCATATGTTGAAGGAGTATTACCCTCGGATCTGAAGAAAGAATCTCAACAATGCGAAGTGACTATGTCGAGAGAAGATAGGAATCATAACAAGAAAAGACCAATCGAGTTGAAGACTACCAGGAAGAAGGCTAGAAAATTAAGTAAGAAAAAGATGAAGATTGAAAATTTACAAGAGATCCCAGGTGGAACACTGCAGAAGGAAAAATCACAGGAATTGAACTTCGCCGAGATATCAGAACAACGACATATGTCACTTCGCCATGGCGAAGCAATCTAGCCATTGGACCGATATACCCATTCAACTTCTGCCCTGAACTGATAGAAAAGCATTAAAGGATCACTGCCAGACCATTGGACCTCACCATAACTGACAGATCCATGATAATGGAAGCTCCATACTCATTGCAAGTGGACTTTTGTCAAATTTCCTATTTAGCTCGTCGCGCTGTGCCCGAAGAACACTTTTTCCAACTAAAAATTTGAAGCCCGCAGAACTAAGTGGGAGAAGAATCAGTTCAACTCTGTAAGATTGATAATACAATCGAAGTACGCCTTCGACACACACAGGAAGAAAAAGTGCAGGTTACTCAGGCCTTAAAGAAAGTACAAGAGGAAATCATAGAACAATGCCAAGCCATGCAACAAGAGAAGGATGCTCTCCAAGAAAAATTTGAAGAAGATAGAGAAAAGATCCAAAAGGAGAAAGAAAAACTACTTGTAAAGAAGATCGGGATGGAAGAAGCAGTTAACTGAGCATTATGCTCCATCACTAGCTTAGAAAAAAAGAGAGAAGAGCCCTTCGAATGTCAAGTGATGAAGCTTGCTGAAGTTATTCAGCAGCTTCAACAAAGGGTCGTGGAATTAGAGCTTCAAACTATACCAAGTACCCCGCAAGAAGTGCATGACCAGTGAGAATTGAATGTTGAGAGCACAGTCGAGAGGAATAAAAAACTTGCTACAGAATGAAAATAGTTAAGTAGTAGAAGCATGCAGATATATGAACAACTATCCGAAGACCTAGAGTTGAAGAAATTGGAGTCCCAAATCCAGGAAGCAAAGTATCATGCAAATACAGTACATGCATAGCTCAAGCTTCTGTCACCCATTGAGAGGATGGAGAGATCCCAGGAACAATGCACCTCCCAACAACTTGTTCTTACAATGCAGAACAGAGTGATGGAAGTCACCCGAAAACTCCAGCCAAGCTAGGAGGCAACCTATCTATTGTTTGAAGAAATTGAAGGCCAAGGAACAATACTAGAACAAGTAGTTGTTATAGTCGAGAAACAACTGGAAGGACCTATCAGTGAAGCGGTTATTCAGGAATTCGCTGAGTAAGAAGTAGTAGCACATAGACAAGTTGAAGAAGCTCGAGCTAAGATCGAGACCTTTGAGGAAAAGTTACCCAGACCTAAGTGACTCGGGATGAGTCACAGGTGAGTGTTGGGGGCATGTTGGCCCTTGAACAAGTTTTGAGGAACACTTGGTCATATTTGACCATTTTTAGGACTTCGACAGCCTGTCAATGATCCAGCGCAAGGCGAAGCGGAGATTGTGGAAGCTAGACCCCCTTTTTAGGTCCTTTTTGGGTTTTGGGGGATAATGTAACAGGACCAGGATGTTGACCCATGGGTTTACCCATGTTTAGGCCCCTTTTTGTAATGTATAAGTATAAGTCTAGGCTATGTAAGAAGGGGCCTTTTTGGAGGACACTTGAGAAGTGGCTTAGTGCTAAGAGCTGATCTATGTGATATGCTTGTAGAGCTGAGTGCAAGTATATTAAGTGCTAAGTGCACGGATTGTAAGAAGGTTTTATGCTTAGAGCTACTCGGGGAAGGAGGATATAGCGAGCTATGCAGATCTCCTGTTCTGTACAAAGTAGGTTTTGAGGCTCTATGCTTGTAACCGATTAGCGAGCAATAATAGAGAAGAAGAGTTGGTGGACGTAGCCCTAGGGTGGGGGTGAACCACGTAAATCTTTGTATCATGCTTTGTGCTGTTACTTACATGTGTTTTCCCTCTCTTGCTAAGTGCTATGACATGTTTAGATAGATTTACTTATGCTTTGTGCTTATTAAATGTGTATAGATGATAGATTTGATGTGTATGAAGTTGTCAAGTGCTTGGTCTACTAGATCCGGTCTGTTGTATGATGCTAATTTTTGAATCATATTAGATCTAATTATATACTGCAATGCTTTGTGTTATCTATGGAGTGAGATAAGGGTTAGTTCTAGGTGAACTATTAATGATAAATGCTTTGTTAAGTGTGTAATCACAGATCTGGATCCCAGCTAAGGTTGTAGACACCTGAATCCTGCAATCACCCCTACCTCTACCTCTGGTGAAACTTCATCTGTTTCACAGGTGTTTCCAAAAGGGCCGGTAGTTAAGGTTTTTTTGGTGCGTTGTTGTAGCGTTGAACCCTGGGTCTGCCCCTATGCCAACAAATAGGCATTGATGTATTCATCATTTTCTTTCCTTTATACCATTGTAAGTAGAGCTCTCCATTAAGGAACTCAAGATCCCTCCAAAGGAGGAAGAGAGCACTCATAAGTCCTCCTTTCTCTACAGTGTTGTTCCAGCTAATATAGTTATCCATTGGTTGCATAATCTTGGTCATTGGTTTATTGTTTTTGGTTCAAAGTTTCTTATGCATTCTATTTTTATTTTCTTATTTTTTTTTAGATTGTTTAGTTGTTTATTTCATGTTATTGGATTTTTTAACTCATTCACTAACATCTATCTTGTCTAGCAGGCCCAACTAGACATGCAAGTGCCCTTGTTTTTCTCACCCAAGTGACGAAATGGACACAACAGATTGGCGACCATACTGGGGAAAGGTATCAATTTACACCCTATTTGGGCTTTGAGAGCACTTATTTTTAACCCATTTGTCTTGCAAGTACCAAAACCGTCCTAGCCTTACCTGCCAAGAGCCAAGTTTGGAACTGGAGGAGGATAATTTCACTTAAATTCCCCCCGACGCGTATCAGAACGTGCATGGGTATTTCAGCCCACAAACATGCACTATGTGCTCAAAAGGATTCTTTGATCTACACATTGTGTACCAAAACAACTTATGTTCTCTGTGCATTGTGTGCCCACTGTGCCTCTGTCTAAACAATAACCCGCACACATTTCCAGAGTTTCAAAATTGTAAGAGTTTTTGTGATGATTTGAAGGCCCCTAGCCTTCAAAATTCTTGCTTTCATGCAATTTGTAAATGCACTCCACTTAGATTACTTTCCCATATGAAAGGTTATTCAAACATAGGAACTTAGAGGGTAAAAAGAACCATATTTCTCCTATTTTTATTTGGTTTCCACATGGATGTCTTGTTTGGTTTGTAAAAATTAAGTTGATATTATTTGCTATAACATATAAAAACACTTGCATTGGGACCAGAAATCAACTTTAATCATTGAGTGTGCTCTTCTCTCGCACCATAGAGCGATCTTGAGAATCAGAAAGGTGGTTAAGGGGACATTTCATCTCCCTTAACAAAAAATTTAGGAGAGGACAAAACCCCCCTAGGGATCCTCTTAGTTTCTTTTTGAAATCATCTTAAAATTGTAAGGACCCATACATGCCCACATGTTGCAAACTTAGGATAGTTTCTTGAAATTTCTTTCGTAGTTTACATCACTAGGAGAGTTTAAAGATCAAAGTAACGGGCCTATACATGCCCACATGCTTTCAATCTAGGATAGTTTTTTCGATCTTTCTTAGTGTAAACCACATTAGGTATTTTAAAGGATTGGTAAGAACCCATATATCCACATGCTAGTTCTTTAGGAATTTTAAAATTCTGCAAGGTTGTACCAATGACATCTAGTGAGATAGGTAACAAAGATTTGTAAGGACCACATGAAGTCCACATGTTGCAAATTCAAACCTAACTTATTAAAATTTTGCACAATTTATCACTTTCTCACACACAAAGTCACTCCTCACTCACATAATTCCATATTGAATTGTGGAGGTTGAAGTAGGTTTTATCGAAAGAAATTATGAAAAATCCCACGACTTATTGAAGAAATTATCTGCACCCACTTACTTCAAATGAGATTGGTTCACACCCCCAATCTCTCATCCCACCACGTCTAAATGTTTTCTAAAAGCTCACCAAGTTTTCCTCCACAGGTGGTGACAAAATAAATTTTTTATTCTAGGTAGGATCTCCGGGGTAGGCATCCAAATAACTCCCAGTTATCTGGTTCTCACATTTTCAAACATTAGAAGTTGACAAATAGGAAACTTTTAAATCCTCCAATTCAAGTGTTCCTACACCATAAGGAAGGGAGATATCCATGAAGGGCTTAAGGTTGGGGTCTGGTTGTTCTATGCGTCCCCGCTTGAGTTACCCAACTCTTAGAAGGGATCCAGCTCGTGACCCATTTCTAAGGCCGAAAATATGAATGCAATACTTTGACCAAGGTACCTAGTGGCCAAATTTAGGACATCTACCCAGGTGGCAATTGTGGACTGCAATTTCACCTTGATAAGATTTTTTGTGGCTATTGGGAAATATTGCGAGCTATTTCAGGATATGCACCCTTTACCCCTCATTATCACTGATTATTTCATCCTTCACTAGTTCCTCTTCAGGTGGCTTCATACCCCATTGTTGAGTGCTCTTGGAAGGTCCAGTGCTATTTGAGAGGAAGGACGATACATATTTTAGGACACAAGAATTTGTTTTCTTTGTTCTCCCACATGGACAAAATCCACCTACCCACATATATGCTTATTTTCAGTTGATTTATGTATGATGCTCATTTGATTACATGTGATTGTGAGATATATTGTGAAGGTCCAAATTATACAAGTATCTTGTTCATTTATTTCTCTCATCACCATTTGCACACATTCATTTTTCTAGTCGGACATCATAGGGGACCCACAAAATCCTCGTCATTCCAGACGCTTGCAGAATCTCCCTCCTACTCTAGGAGGAGTTCCTAGTCTTTCCCATTCACTGACTCAACCATGTCACACCCCTATGAGTGCCACTATTTTGGAATCAACTTTACTTGGGTCAAATTCCCAAGGCCATCCATCCACTATCTCTCCTTCACAAGGAGGCGGGGGGCAAAATTCCTCTCAAAGGAGAAATACAACCCCACCAAATCCCCCTCAAGGATCAGGTCCACTACCTACTCACACCATGGCTAGAACTAATCCTCCACCGCCACCACCCATGCCATATTTGGCATCTCTCAACATTCTTGATTTGATTAAACTTACGAATGATCCAATATTACATGACCCCAGATGGCCCAATATGCCTACCAAACTACCTTCAGATACTCCAAAATTTGAAAGAAAATTGGGGGAAGATCCTGCCAACCATGTCATGACTTTCCACTTATGGTTATATTCAAATAGAATCATGGATGACTAAATCCACTTAATGTTATTTCAATGAACACTCACTGGCCCATCAACCAAATGGTACGTGGACAAAAAATCAGGGTCCCACGTGACTTTAGAATCCTTTTCCAAAGCATTCTTGGCCTTCTTTCAACTACTAGTTCGTCATGACACTAGTGTAGAACTGCTCTCCGAGTGAAAAAAAACCTCAGCTACACACATTGCCAACCACATTCATGAATGGCGTCGATGGCGTAGTTTATGTAAAGAATAAAACAACAAAGAACAACATCTTGATTGGTTTCTAAAATCACTCGTCTCTATACTTTCCAAATATGTGGCATCCACATTCCCCCAACCTGAAGAGGAAGCCATCAACAAGGCCACATAGTTTGACCTCATTTATTCAAAGTTGGTTTACTTGTACACAGTAATACCTGATGCACTGAGACCCGTACCATTTGGTGAGGAAAAACCTTGAATGTCTCATGTAACAGATAGATTGATTGGTACCATGACACACCACAATTCATACATTCAACCTCCACCTATGTACGTAACACCCCAATACCCGTCGATATATGGAGGGACATATTATTACGCTCCTCCTGCTTACCAACATCCATATCCTGTTCCCCCCCCTCCACTCATGAGTGGACCCTTGTCGGCACCCATGATGCGCCCGACCTCTCAACCGAGTTCTAGTTCCCCTTCTACCTCAGCATATAACCTAGGAACTAGTGAAAGGGCTACGCCTTCCTATGGTCCCTACAGATCGGTACCACAAAACAATCTTTATTTCCCATTTCTTGGTCCTCCATAGCCAGTTGCTCCGCCACATGGAAAACCATATGTCGGTGTTAAATTTGTTCATCCCTCTCCCTTTCAGCAATTTCATACTTTTGAACAGTTGAATATGGAAAATCTAGCCCATTAGTAGAATAATGCCAAGAATAAAGGAAAAAAACAAAACAATAATAACCCAGGACCAGGGGGAAATAACCCCCAACCAAACCAACCCCCTGGGGGAAATCAAAATCAGGGTAACCAAAAACCCCAAGGGGACAATAACAACAAACGCCAAGGGAGGAACAACAAAAAAAACACACTCTAGACAAACTTGCCTTGCGCTCTTTATGGTGATCATGGTCATTATACTCACCATTTCCCCCAAATTTCTGACTTCAAACGAATGAAATAATCCATGAACGTGCCACATCCTCCAGCGTCGCCTCTCCCCAACAAGCCCCATAACAGTATTTGAAACAACCACCCCTGGTTGTGATGCAAAACCCTATTCCACACCAAGGTGTGATGAATATCCAATAGGAGGTACATCCTTCCCCACCACAAATGGAACAGTATCAACACTTAGGACCCATTCACCTTGGAAATTCAATGGATCGCAATATCCTCCTCATTAGCAAAGAATAAATTCTTTTACAAATGCCTGGATGTCAATACAGAGAACCCCCTAAATATAATCCCACCACTTCAGAAGCATCTCTAGCTACAGCAGACAACCCTTGATGATTTCATGCCCTAACACTGAACCCCCCATTCGTATCCCTCACATTCCATTATGATGGAATGTCCACAACCCTCAGGCTAGGGCAGCACACAATTACAGTTTGGTAGATGACTTGGCACAGTCTGCTACAACCATGTTTGTATTGGAGGTCCTCCAAACCTGTCCAACTCAACGAAAATCCTTCCTTTCTTCCTTGGGGGCAATTGACCCAACTGATATTAGAATCATCACATTTGATCTAGATTGTGGGGAACCGCATATTTCTTCTTTGGTATCTTTCCAGATACCAGTCAAGATTTAGAACATCATAGTTCATTAGTGTATCATTGATGAAGGTGCATCCGCATGCATCACGTACAAAAATGCACGGCAGAAACTTGGCTCCCCTAAGCTAGTACCATCTTCCATCACTTTAAGACCCTATGATGGTCGACCATCCTTCCCTAAAGGGCTCTTTAAAAATGTCCCCGTCGAACTCGGGGGAAAAACCATCCTCATTGACATTGAGGTTATTGACGCCCACTCAATTACAATATCTTGTTTGGACGTAGCTACATGTATGCGATGAATGTAGTAGCCTCTTATGTGTTTTGAACGGTGATGTTCCCCCACAACGGGAAAATCATCAACATCAACCAAGTTTCACATTACGAGCCTAACCACTCCTCCAACATCAATAACATCTTGCCTCTTGTCTGCACTAGTTTCGATGCTTATTCACTCATGGATATGGGCCCCGGAATTTTCAAGGACCCATTCTTGTTGGGGGCATACCATGGAGCACCACCCCTCATACACCCTTCAACACAAGTGTGTGTTGTATCTTCTAATGGAACTGAAATTGGAGACACCATCCCTCCCACTAAGGCTTCTCCTCACCCCGACATCCCACCAGTTGAAGAAATTTTACCTCAGGAGTTCCTTGAGAACCCTACTACACCACTTATCCTCGATTTCCCCCTCCCCCAGGGGAAAATCCTAGTTTGGGAGACAATCCCCCAAGCCCTCACTCAAATTCCCTTCTTCTACCCCCCACCGAGAGTACAAGCATTTCAGGTAGCCTCAACGCTTACCCTTCCCAACATGGTGCTCACCATCCCTGTATGGTATCTACACCCACCCACGATGGTTCCTCAACAATCCCTCCCTCCCCAATCAGATGGAATCCCGATACAGATTCCAGTACTAACTTCGGCCACGCCACCCTCACTCCCAATCACAAGCACCATTGCTATGGATGGGGACATAAGGAAGAAGAAATAGCTCGCCGCTCCACTTCTTGCCTGAGTTCAACCTCCTTGTGCACTCTACGAAAGAGAGGGACACCCAACTAATAGATGTCCTTATCTTCCTGAATTACGCAATCTGATCCAACTCCCTCAAGAAACCAAATCTCTCACCACTTCGCCAACCACA
>JASDQU010243158.1:117968-130691 GCA_032191745.1 Picea mariana
ACCTAAGAAGAGAGTTTCATGTCAAGGGATTATTAAGGAGAAGATTAGATGAAATAAATGATGATTGTGTGGGTCTATTGTACAATATAATTCCAAGGTCCAATGGAAATGAAAGTAGGGTGGAGCTTGTAGATTTGGATGAGACAATAAAGAGCTTGTAGAGGGAAGCGTAGAGCAATAGAGCAGGTAATGAAAAGACTATAATGGCTCAGGAAGAGTAGAACCAAATTAATAATCAACTGCTGTAAAGTATGAATGACTTTCAAAGACAAATCAACAAGGATTTTCACACAAAACAAACAATCAATAGGTGAATAATGACATTAATAGGCATAGGAATATCAGGTAAGGATTCTTGACCTTGAATATAGAAATGTAATGATGGTTACAAAACATGTTTCAAAAGGATCAAGGACCTATTAATGTGATAGGTGAGTCACAGGGATGGGAAAATAATCTTTTGGGACTAGTGTATGATAACTTATAAGCGTTGCTAGCTATAAATTGTTAACCATGATGGAAGTATTCAAGGAAATAAAATAACTTATGTTATCATAGTTTATAGTGGAAGAAGTGTACAAGTGTAGAGCATCTAGGGGATGAATAAATTAAGGTTCATCCACCCTAAAGGGTGCCAATGGAGTAAAAATGTGAGTGCATTGATTCTAGAATGGAAATGTTACGAAGGCATACAAGAAAAACAACATCTCCATTATGGAAAGTGTTTGCAAAGAAAATGGAATGATATAAAGTGCAACATTGCAACATGTTGGAAGGTTTAGGAAAGAGAAACACGGGACATGATTGCTTAAATAAATGTAGTTGCTAATGGGGATGTAATACCAACATGATATATTGGTTGGTATTTCAACATGACCAGGTTGGACTTGGCTAGAAAGTGTTTATATAAGGGAGAAACCATGCATATATGAGCAGAGTGAGAGTGTGCAAGGCTACACGAATGAAAATGAACTTATGGACAACCACATATAGTGCAAGAAGCTGAAACAAATATGCATTGAAGTGCAGAATGGGAAGTGAATTTTTGGTGCATATAGATATACATTAGTGCATATGGAAATTCTTGTACAGACATATAAAATGATTATAGACTAAGAGTAGTTTGTTGCCACATATGAAATAATGATGTTATGATAATTGAATGTAACTAATTGTTGGACACACTAACCACATTGAGAGGCGGGGGTGAATCAATGTGTGGCTCTTTTTACAACTCTTTATTCCTTTAGTTAGAAACCACTTCAAACATTATTATTCATTCACAATTAACTACTTGCATATATCAACAACATTCATCAATAATAGAGAACTATAAACCATCACAATAATGGACACAAAGAATACGAGATATATGTATAAGCTTTTGTATTATTTTGTTAGATGAATATTACAGTCTATGGGGTTTATCAGCACCAACTCCAAGAGAGTACCAACTCTCAAATACAAGACCCAACTTTCATATCTCAACACCAACTCAGATGTGAGGATTCCAACCCTAAAGTACAAGACCCAACTTGTAGACAAAAAACAATCTATTCAACTGTACCAATAGTATTCAAATATTTTCTACAGGTTCATGACCTGTATATTCTACAAAACGTGTATATACGTGAGTTTACTTCTTGCATCTTGCCTATGTACATGACATGTTTTGTTTCATCCTGCATACAACCTCAGAACAATAGGGTTTCCAATTTTTTGGAACTCCAAAACATTCGGCCCTTAAAATATTCTCTGCCTCTATCATATGAACCTATAACTTGTCACTATATCCATGTCATCAAATAAGCATCTCCAACAACCTATGCATGTCCCTCATGCATACATCATCATAAAACATAGATATCTCTCAACCATGTACAAGTAGCTCAAAGGTGTGAACTATTAGGACCATATCAGTTTTTTATCATACATAAGAGTGTTTCTCACTCATCCAACTAAACATCATATACCATATCCAAGTAAAATACAAACCATATCAATAATGCCTCAATAATTCATCGTATCATAAGCAAATCTAAGCATCAAAACAAACATGTAACCATACCAGAACTTTTGTAGCTGACGTAAACCTATAGAATGTTGACCTGGGAACTTTCTTTCAGACTATAGGGACGTGTTACCAACATCTAATCAAATTTTATGACCTTTTCACATGTACGCTACTTCCTCTTCTACAATCCGCATAGGTACGCACTTTCCTCCACTACAACCCTCTTCTCAAATTCTGCAACTCCAAAAATTTCAACCCTTCACACTTTTTCCACCTCAGAAAAGTGTCACCACAACCTTACCAAAAGATCACTAGATCACAAGAAAGATAAGCAATGAATAGGTGTGTAAGTGTACTTGTGAATGAATCCTTGAGGTGTATTTATACTTGTTCTAGTTAACTCCTTTCCTTGATTTAGGTCTTCTAGGGTTTTCTTGTTACAACAACTTTACCCCTTTGACCAAGACTTATAACCAACTAGGGGCTTCTTGTCCACTCTTTGGGGCTTCCAACTTCACAAGGCCATATCTCCCTAACCATGAGGATCCACGTGGCGTACCACATATCACCGAAAATCACACAATGATTAATATCCATATATGAAAGTATTATCTGCAATTTCACTTTCTCTCATGTCCATAAAACATCATTCAAATTCGGGTCCCATAACCACACCTTCGGGGCTACATCATCAAATGTACCCATCTAACTCATCATCAATCTCTATGATACAAATGATAACCAATTGCCAACAATATCATGACCTATCCAAGGGTTGACATCAATCTCCAAGATCACTCTCCAAGGGTTGACATCAATGAAAACCAACTTTCCAAACCAATTGTCCAACACTAATGATGTATTATGTATCCATGAAAATATTTATAGTATCATTGAATGTGTTTATGATGATATTGCATATAAAATCCATCCATATGAAGACAAAAAGAGGATGGTAAAATGTTAAAAAAGGGGTTTGTAAAGGGATCTTACGAGCCCCTATGAGATACCAACGAATTAGGTAGCATCACGTGACTTGAGAACAACTATGTAGGTATGAATTTGGTTACTTGTGATAAACAAATTCTAAAAGGAATTAAGGTAAGAGTTTCCTTAGTCAAAATTAATTATTTGAATTATTTGTAATATGAGCACGAAACTCCACTGAATGTGGTAAAGGTAGAGGGCATTGACATTACAAAGTTTATTAAAATCTTGAATTCCATCATATGAATGTTAATGGCATGTCATGATTGGTTACAAGTTCATAAAAAAGGTAGGAAATGAGATATACTCTTGTTATATATGGATGCTAGCATATATATATCCATGTGTGAGGCCATAATGGGATTGGATATGGAAAGGCTATAGTAATAGGTAAGTGTCCAACGGATTTATTAGGTATAATCTATGTTTTAAAATGCATTCTCTTTGCCGACACTATGGAGCACTAAAATAATATATTCTCAATGTTGTGTTTATGTTGAATTTGAAGATTTTGGATAATATGTTGAGGTATTGGCTAGAACTTTCAACTCACCATGGTGGAATACATGACATAGATATGTGGTATTTTAGCTTCAATGTAGGGATGCATCTCATAGATGTGGCCATGAGTATTGGCGCATTGGTTTATTGGAAGAAATATTTTATTGTGTTATGAAAGGATTGTTGTCCTAAATAATGCATACACACACACATGCATGCACGCACACACACACACACACACACACACACACAATGAAGGATAGTTCATTCCATTTGATATGATTAACAAATGAAGGTGATTGAACTATTAGTATGATATAATTATGAGATCATTGATGTAAATGTTGCAATAAAAGGATGATGTGCATGGATACCCATAGTTTGATTGGTTGATTAAAAGTTCAGATATATTGTAGGTAGAATGGTCTTGGACATGGAAATGAGTGTAATCCCATAAGGAAGATCGATACCTACAATTGAAAGAGCCAAACACTATGAGAGGGAATCTCATACTTGAGAAATTTGATCTCTTTATGAAATAGATTTGAAATCATATCAAGAATTATTATGATGTTGTCTCATGGTAACTGTATGCATATGATATAGGACATTTGATGGTTGTTGAAGCTATAAATCTAAAAAATAATTCTATTATTATGTCACGGGGACCCTGTGATTGCCACAAGTTATTGGTTACATATTATTAGTGAAGGTCTTGTAGTAAGTTGATGCTCTCCTTGCATGTGAAAAACTTGGAAAATAATGGATCACCTGAAGTATTGTAAAGTAGTGAAGAGGATGCATGAGCCTAGAGGGTGATTAGAACAAGGAAGAGGCAACTTAAGAATGCATGGGTAATAGTGGTTTGAATCATGAGGGTGTCTTAGAAAGGATATCGAGATGAATTCTTTCCCATGGAAACTTTGTGAATCATAGAAACATCCATACAAATAAGTATCAGATCATAATTACAAAGTGATTTTGAATACATGATTACATTTTGGATTTGATAACTCCCATGGATAAGATAAATGTTTTATGATAATGGATATAACATGTATACTTTCTTGATGACTACTAAAGGAAAAATTAAATATGAATACATGAATGGAGTACCTGGAAGGAAGAGAATTGGAAGAAAATGGAGCTCATGAACAAAGGAATTGGATACATAAAGTCCACTGGACTTGTTATTTATTGGAGGAAGCAAAGAGGAAGTTGGAATATGCGATACAAGAGGCATACTCACAATTGATTTGAAAGTTTGGAGATTCCATTGTTGTAGTCAAAGTTCCTGGAGACACAACTCTGAGACTTCCTAGATAGTTTGTGTTAGAGCCCTAGAGGGGATTAGTATTTTTTGGTGGATTGCAATGCAGAGAAGGAAATAGTGTCCCTTGGTTGTGCAGGCTAAGGGGAATGAAATATTGTTGGTTGAAATTGTTGTTGGAGTCAACAAACTGTGAAATTATTGCAATTGAATTTCCCGTAGCCACAACTTTAAGACTTCCTAGTTGGTCTATGTTGGATCCCTCAAAGGGAAGTGGGACATCCTGAGGGACTCTAGAGAATATAATGGGTACATTTCCCTAGGTTGTGTAGACTGAGGGGAATGAGAGATTGCTAGCTTGAATTGTTGCAAGTTTTATTAAACTTTGAAATCATTATTTATATACACTTGTATGGTGATTTTCATTGAGGACAATGAAAAAATAAGGGGGAGGGGATGTAACATCCCATTTTTAATCCCATTTTCCTTCTATCATCATACAAAGAAGATCTCTCGATCTTTTACATGAGGGGCTCTTTGAGCTCTTCCCTCCAATCTACCTACCCTATTCAATTACATTGAATGGGTTGTCTAGTCCAGAATCAAATCTAGATTTCATCCTTACAAACATTCAAGGCTATCTACTCTAATGTGTGCGTAAAGGCACAAGTTCATGGCTCAACAACCTACAACATTAATTACATTCAAAATTCAAATTTGAAATGAGGCTGCACCTCTTCCCATTGAATGCATGCACTGACGTGGGCTGGTTGGCTAGCTGGATGATGTGGAGAGATGCTCCTGCATCAAAACTACCGGCTGAAGATTCCACTTGGGAAGATGAGTCTTTTATACAGAAGCATCCAGAGTTACTCAAGCATTTTGGAAAACATTTGTCTCAAGGGGAGGGGCATGTTAAGCCTTAATATTGGCTCATTACCCCTTGATTGGGGCATATTATATTAGTAATGTTATTTTATCTATGTCAGCTTTAGGCCATTAGTTGTAATTATACCTCCTAGTCTCCTATNCTATATATACCAAGGAGACATTTTCATTTTGAATCATCTTGTACTTGAACATTTAAGTGGGGTAAAAGGAGGTTGCCCCCTCGAAGAGGCTTTTTATCTGAAGTTATCTCTAATTCAAGGCCTTGAGTACTTTTTCTGAGGTTTTTTTTATGCTATATTGATATTTGGTTCTTAACATACCCTAGTTAGATCTTATGCTTCATTCGGTGCCCAAGCAGAGATTTTTTCCATAGGACCGAGAGCCCCTTATATCTAATACATGAATTTATGATGAACCTCATTTCTCACTCATAAACATGCTGACCTATACCTAGAGAACTCCCAAACGAGTTTGATTTAATCTCTTTTCCGACTCATTTTCAAAAAGCGAAAAGATTGTTGAGTGAACTTATCTCTTTCACACTCGTAAATTAGATTTGAAAGGACATCTATTTGGTACAATTTTATCCCCTTTTCAAACCTAGTAGACTAAGATTATAAAAAAGGATTTTTTTTGGCATTAAGTTGTGATTGCATCTCATGCCCTTGATTGCACTATTGAGCCTATTTCCGGTCCTCTCTTTGTGTTGTAAATCGTTTGCCTCAACATTTTTGCATCCTCAACCAAGCAGAGCCTTTTTTATATGAGTGTTTATAACCAGGAGGGAACATTCCCTTGAGTTTCTGTCTCCTGCATGCACCTCCTTGCATTAATCATAGGTATGTTCCACTGCTAGAAATAGTTTTTCTTACTTGCGACACTTGTTCCCTCCTCTGTATCATAAAATTCATTTGACTATGAAAAAAAAAAGGATGAGTGGGAAGGGAGTATTATCTTATATTGGCAGCAGTCATGTCACCTTTGAACAAAGCACAAATTTTTTGAGTCCACTTGTCATCATAATTTTAGGTTTAGCATGACCTTAGGAAGATGAGATCATTCCAGAGAGTTTTACTCCCCCGAATGGTTACTCTTCCAGTCCCTATGGAGAATTTGATTGATGCCTCCTGCATCTCATGGTTTCATCATTGAGTCTATGATGCCAAATTATTCTATATGTCTCATGCTCTTGTTCAAAGGATCTCTATCAACCTATGTCGGCCATTCCTCATAACTCTTGACTTTGCATGTCGGCCATACCATCGGGTTGTCTCATAATCAAATGAAGTTGTAGTCCTATTACGCACCCTAGTCCTAATTTCCTCATTGGTAGGTAACCTTGAACCCAACAGTCGACATTTCATCATTGGTCGTTGAATTGGTTGTTTCCATTGTGTTCAATGGCAAGACATCTATTTCATTTGGATTCATGCAATGTCTTGGATGTCATTATCCTTATTGGTGGTTTCCTCTTCTTTGTCAGCAGTTTTCTTCATTGGCTACTATTGAGAGGGTATTTTTCATGTACCTCTTACACCTGGAACACACGAAAGATGCATAGGTTCATTGGTTCGTGAACATTCTCTTCATTCGATTTCCTCCAAATCATAAAGCTATTGCTTTCTACCTCATGCTGAATGATTAGAGATGCCTTAATTCTCTCCTTTCAGCGAGTCTCATTCCATCGACTTCAAATCATCTATTCTAGAAACAAGACCTAGAATACTATGAGTACTTAGAGGCTTGTAGTCATTAGTGGTAGGTTCTCTCGCCATCGACTGTTGGGAATACATCAATATCTCCTGATCGATGGATTCTTCAAGTGTTCAACCCCAATTCCTTTATTCACACTTGTAAGAATGTACTCGGTGCCTTGATACCTAACTTAATCATCGGTAGGTTGTTTCATGTTTGTTAAAGGTATACCTCAATGACCAATAATAAAACAAAGTCTCATTGTGTTCGACATCAAACCCTTTATTCACATGATGTAGACTTGAACTTTTGGCGGATTGTGTAGAAGACTTGAAGACATTAGTTTATAGTCACAAATTTCTTGTTGCTACCTTTTCATTGGACTAGTACCTGTGTGACTTCAGTGATCATGGGAGATCAAATTGTACTCCATTGTATACAGATATATTTATATTGATTTTGAGACTGGTTTTACTGGGCCTTTTTCATGACTATGATAGCCTTTGGCATGTAACCACATTTGTATTTTCCTTTTCATGGCCATGGACAGTTTCTTGGTATATTTTCACATGGATATGCAGTGCAATTCAAATTGGCATCCATGTATGCAAAGTCAATATAGATTGTAATGAGCAACTAGTTCCTCCAGTTGGGTCCCCATTACTCTACTTCTGGGTCTTATAATGTATTTCGGCCATCACATATACTCCTCTAACCTCACACATTAGGGGGCATCTGTTATAGCAAGATTTGCCTCACCCTATGCAATCTTTCATAGAGGGCCTTTCTCCATTTCCCTATGCATACTTGAAGTCTCTTTTTGCAAATCCCAAAGATAAAAACATTATTTTTCCACATATATGTGCCCTACTTATATTACAACATGCATATACATAGGTTGCACCACTACAACCTGCGCACATCAGGAAATGTGCCCAAAATTAAAAAATGGTGTCGAGTTTGCATGTCACATGACGAGATAAATGATCCTTGGCCTTCCATATACTAGAAACATTTTGAATTGGCCCTTCAGTTCCACCTGAAGGCTATAAATGGGCCAAATCTAAGCTATGGAAGAGAGGAGAAGAAATTCAACTTTGAGAGAAAAGTTACTCTGGAGAAATTATTCACTTCACATTGAGATTGCATCCCTTTGTCCTTTGAGTCTGAACACATTGTTCAGCCCCTGAGATCTTCCTTTATTGATTGATAACTTCATTGTATCTCTTATATGAGCTTGCCTTTGGTGGAGGATTGAAGTGGCAGAGGCTTAGTTAGAAGGAACTTAGTTTCTTGGTTCTGAACTGTGCCGACATGAAAGTTTGTAACTCATTCACTTATGTTGATTATATCTTAACAGAAATACTCTTTTCTCATGCAATTAATATCTCACAAATATTTGAATTATTATTCCATGGGAATATTTGTTATGAATGTTGATGGATTATTCTATTGAATGTGCTAACATTATCTATTATCACCATATGCTTGTGTCGCTTGTTTTTTGAGGACCAGTTGCAAGTATATTGCTTTGGGTCAAGTGCTCAATGATGGACTTCATAGAACGTCTAGACGAGGTAGGAATTTTATCTTGTCTTGCTATAATATTTTTTTATATAGCATACTTGAGATTATAGTTGATTTCTACAGTCATTTTCGTCTATTGTGGTTTACCCCTAGCCATAGAGAGCTTTTCCTTGTAATAATAGTCAAGCCTGGAAACAAGGATGTCAGGGTAGAAAATGTTCTACTAGTTGAAGACATGAAGCACGATCTTCTAAGTGTAAGTTAGATTTATGATCAAGGGCACTGAATTATGTTTGACTCAGAAAAATGTGAGATAAGGAAAGTAGGATCATGCAAGTTAGTGCCTACAAATGTAATAACTCGAAGAAACATGTATGTACTAAATGAAATTGGAAAAGAAATATGTTTCCTAGGAAAGGATGATGAAATTTGGCTCTAGAGTATAAAAAGGGGTCACATAAACTTTGATAATATAGTCAAAATCAGTAGAAAGTAATGAGTAAGATAAATTATCGAGATCTCGAAGCCAGAAAATACTCTATGTAAGCAGTGTCTACAAAGAAAAAGAACCAAGACCAAGTTCAAATGAAAGGAGTACTCCACAACAACAACAAAAAATGCTAGATATTGTAAATACATATCTATGTGGACTAAGAAGAGAAAAATGATTGAATGGAGAACAATACTTTATGCTACTAGTTGATGACTACACAAGGATGACTGTAGTTTTATTTATCAGGAAGAAGTCAGAGGAATTTGAACACTTCAAGATATACAAGGAAATGGTTGAAACTAAGACATAATAAAAAATCAAGTGTTTGAGATAAGACAATGGAGGATAGTTTATATCAAAGGAATTCATATATTTTTGTAGAGAACATGCAATAAAAAGACAATTTTCAGTAGCCAGGACACCTCAGTAAAATGGAGTTATCGAAAGGAAGAACAAAACAATACAGGAAATGGTCATAACCATGTTGAAATATTTCAAGTTGAAGGACATATTTTGGGTACAAGTAGTACATACAACAGTTCATACCCATAACAAAGGAATGATCATAAATAACAATGATAAAAATCCCTACAAGTTATGGAAAATAATACCAACAAATGTGAATCATTTCAGAGTGTTTGGAAGCAAATGTTATATCAAAAGAGAAGATGGTAGAATTGGAAATTTTGACTCTCGAGTTGATAAAGGCATACTGGTTGGGTACTCAAGAAAAAAGAAAATAATGCATATACTTCAATATAAGACTCAACAGAATAATGGAAAGAATCAATGTGACGATTGATGAAACAGAGGGATAGATGAAAAAAGAAATAAGAAAAGATTCAGTGTAATAGGATCACGAAGAAGATTTGAAAGAAGAAGAATCAGAGGAAGAAGTAGATGAAGAAGAAGAGTAGTCACAAGCATAGCAAGAGAAACAAGATCTTCAAGAACCTCCAAATACTCCTAGCAAATGAGTGCACAAAAATCATCCACCAGAACATATCATTGGAAATAAATATGCAGGAGTTGAAACCTGAAGAATAATACGTTCACCATAACAACAACATCTATCATTGTTATCCACAATTGAGACAAACAATTTTGAAGAAGCCATCAAGGATGAGTACTAGATCAAATATATGAATGAATAATTGGATCGGATAGAGAATAATGATACATGGGAACTTGTTCGAAGGATGAAGAACAAAAAATTGATTGGTACAAAGTGGGTCTTAAAAAAATATTGAACGAGGATGGATAGGTTACCAGGAACAAAGAAATATTGGTATGTAAAGGATATGCTCAGTTTGAAGGTATAGATTTTGAAGAGACATTTTCTGCAGATTCCATAATGTAAGCAATCAGGTTGATTCTAGATTATGTATGTTCTATAAATATCAAGGTGTATTAGATGGATGTAAATTCATCCTTTCTAAATGGAGAGTTAGAAGAAGAACTATACATTGAGTAACCAGAAAGATTTCAATTGTCAAAAAAAAAAATGATGTTTGCAAGTTGAAGAAGGCACTATATGGCCTCAAACAAGCCCCTAGAGCATGGTATTCAAGACTAGACATATAGTTGCAAAAACAAGGGTTCAGGAAATGAAATGCAGAGAACCATCTCGACATAAATATAAATCAAGATAGTATGTTGATAATTGAAGTTTATGTTGATATTATTTTTGGAAGTGGTGATGACAAGATGAGTAAAAATATTCCTAAGACATGCAAAATGAGTTCGAGATGTCATTACTTGGAGAGTTGTGTTTACTTTTGGTACTATAGATATGTTAGATAAACAAAGGTATCTTCATCTCTCAAACCAATTATATAAGAGAAATTCTAAAATGGTTTGGAATGGAAGATTGAAAACCAATTAATGCTCCTATGAAAACCAGTTGTAAGATAAGTAAGGATGATGATTCTAAAGATGCGGACCAGAGACAATACAAATCAATGATTGTCATCTTACTCTATGTGACAACTTCTAGACCATATGTGATGCAAGTAGTTGGAAAGGTTGCAAGGTTTCAAGCAACACCAAAGGAATTTCATGTTATGGCAGTGAAGAGGATATTCAAATATCTCAAAGGTACAAAAGAGTTTGGATTATGGTATCCAAAAGGGAAATATTTATCTCTTGTTTCCTATACATATGAATATTAGGAAGGTAGCATTGATGATACAAGAAGTAAAAGTGGAGAAGATTTCTACTTGGGTTATTTCCTGGTATCATGGTTGAGCAATAAATAGGCATCGATATATTTATCTACAACACAGGAAGAGTATATTGTAGAAACAACATGTTGTACTCAGGTTCTATGGATGAAACAAACTTTGGAGAATATACAGGTTGAATATGATGAGCCCATTCTAATATTTTGTGATAACACCAGTTCCAGAAGTATCTCAAAGAATCTAGTGATGCACTCCAAGACGAAACATATTTCGATCAAGTTTCACTTTCTACGGGATCATGTTGCAGAGATGAACATTAGGTTCGAGTATATTGGGAAAAAAGAGAATATTGAAGATATCTTCACCAAACTTCTCCCAAGGGATACCTTTGAGTATATTTGATAGAAACTTGGAATATTTTGTACCCCACAATGATTTTTTGAATGATTTTCATATATGTCATGGATTTACGTGAGGAAATAACATGAAGATAAAGAGGGAAGAAAAAATATTCGAAGCTTGCAGATAGGGGGAGAATCCCAAAGGATAGCTCATATAGGGGGAGCAACCCCAAATGGAAGTTTCCCTTTTCCATTGATGTCAAAGGGGCAGAGAGAGAGAGTAACCAGAGGCATGGAAATAGAGAGAAAGAACAGAGGCATGATTACGGGGGGAGCATGAGCATAAGTGTTTCCATGCCATCAACGTTGCATCAAAGTGTTTTCATCAATGCCAAAGGGATATATTGTTGAAATATTGAGTTGGTTGTCATTGTGTCAAATCTTGAAGAAAGTTTGATAGAAAATTTCGGTAGTCTCGAAGGTATGGTAATGGAACCCAAAGTTGATCGAGGAATAAAGACATCAAGGTCAATGTATTTGCAGGTAAGACTATCATATATGGATAGTACGCATCATGTCCTTTCTAGTGACAGTTGGTATGTCATGTGGCTCCTTACGATTGAGGAGATATGGCTTTCTAGAGATTGGAGGACCCTCAAGAATAACTAGAATCTCCTAGAAGGTCAACAAGAAGTCAATTATTCTAGAATCCTCTAGAAAGTATTCAAGAAGTTTTATATTCAAAGTGGTTGCAACAAGAAGTTAATTATGGGTAATAAAGAAATTATCAGTTTACTAATTATGGGTAAAGTAGTTGCAAC
>JASDQU010243158.1:147873-158701 GCA_032191745.1 Picea mariana
GAGGTGAGCTGGGAAGCTAGATCTACCATCTGGACTCTGTGTGGCCCCTTTACGGCTCGGGGGGATAAGGGGGAAGCAGAGTACCCCTAGGGATTGGCTGGGAGGTACCTGTGTAGTCTCGAAGGTCGGCGAGCAGGAGTGACATGGAGCGCGCAGACGTCATCGAGGCGGGCGTTAAGGCAATGGTATGATCATGTGTTTAGTAGAGTAGAATGCACAGTTATTTACTTCGGCGATTATGATGTATTATTGTAAAGATGTTGCTTCAGCTGTTGTAATTAGATAAGGGATGAAACTGGAATAAATTATACTTCATATATTCGCGTTGTATCGTTAAAACGGCTACCGCTGTGGGTGTCCTTGGCAGTTGATGTCATATGCAGGTTGTGTGTTTTTACCCTGAAATTTTTTGATTGGCACATCTTTTCTTGTCTCTCTATGCATTTTTACCTTGCCGAATTTTTCTTCATGCCTTGCTGATAAAACCCCCTACTGTGTGTTCTCCTACCACGCATTTTCTCTTACCTCTATCTGCATTTATGATATGCTATCTCGGCAACCTGAATGACGCCCCAGCCGTCGGCGACCTGTTCTGAAATCTCATTTGAAATCGTTTCGTGTAAATTGTTTCTAGGCCTTTCATTTTTGTATGGTTACCGTGATGTTGTTTCTGGAAAAATTTTGTTCGGTAAGTTGTTCTGAATGTTGGTTCTGGAGATTTCGTTTGCTGGTTATTTTAGGGAATTAAAACTATCAAATGGAAATCAACTCTGGCATTGGTTCTGGCATTTTTGTTGGGTTTTTGTATTCTAAGATCAGTTGATCTGGTGTTGAGATTCGACATTCGTTTGGGCGTTTCTGGAATGCGTTTGGCATTTTTGTATTTTATTTATTCTTTGATCAGTGAAGAATTTGTTTTGTGGTGTTTGATTCGTTTGGGCGTTTCTGGAATGCGTTTGGCATTTTTGTATTTTATTTATTCTTCGATCAGTGAAGAATTTGGTTCATGGTGTTTGATTCGTTTGGGCATTTCTGGAATGCGTTTTGGCCATTAAAAACTCTCTACGATTGTTTCTCTGCATTGCTGATGATTTTCTCCGTGTTTTGGCCATTAAAAAACTCTCTGCGATTGTTTCTCTGCATTGTTGATGTTTTTCTCTGCGTTTTGGCCATTAAAAACTCTCTGCGATTGTGGTTTACCTATGCGTTTTCACTTCGAGAAATTCCCTGCGCGTTTGGATATCACTGCATTCGTTGCTAAAATTTCGCTGTGTTTTACTGTTGTAATTGCTCTACATTTTATTGATAACCCTTGCACCCGATGTTAAGGATCCTCTATGATTGGAAGAGGCTACCCCCCCTTCAATTCACGACCACTAAATATCTGCAGATAGGTGCCTTATTTCCATGCGAAGTGGGGAAAGAGACCCACGCGTTTTAACCACTCCCAACCCTGCAAATCTGGTGAACACTTCTCACTGCCACTGGATTGGATTTTTAACTTAAAACTTCGTTTCCCTGCCACGGTGTGGAATCGACTTGCTGCCACTGCCACAGTGTTTTAAACTGGATACCCTTCGCCTTGATGTCTGTAGCTACCCTCGACCCCTTTGTTTAGTTTGCCGATGTTGTTCTAATTTTGGGAACCTCGTTCTGCTCACTGTTTTTCTTGCTCGGTTGCTTAGTGGGTTAGGTAGACACTAAAGATAGAATAATAGTTGTTGCCTATTGTATAAACTGATGATAGCAGAAAAGTCGTTGCCTTCTATATAAACTGATGATAGCATAATAGTTTGTTGCTTCTGTATGAACTGATGATAGCTGAATAGTTTGTTGCTTTCTGTATAAACTGATGATAGCAGATTAGTTTAAATTGGTTACTTTCTTTAAGATTTATGATACCTTTGCCTTAAGATTTTTATACTTTTTTCCCCTTCATTTTAATAATAAAATATTTTATTCAACCCTTACCATTATGTCATGAGGTGAACTGGCCTTGTACTTGAGCCCTTTTCGTATAGGCCCTTATTGTTAGAGTGGATGTTGTGAACGAATATATAGGCCCCTTGTTTAGACCTCATCATGGCTTAAAAATTTGGGTTAAAGTTTTAACAATTATTATATTAGAGCAATGGAGGGTTAATGTTCTTAACAATAAATTATTCTTATTATTACTGGAGGTTGAGGAATTTGGTGTAATGGTTGTTAAGAGGTACATAATCTAGTTCTTAGAATATTGTTATATATATGCTCATAATTGTTGGTTATTGAACTTAAAATAGATCATTATAACAATAATAATATGAAGGATTAATTGTTGAGATAGTACTATGTTGACCCTGTGATTCAAAATTACGCTTATCACTGTTTAGATTGCACCTTATTGATGATTTGCTTTTAGACATGTAAGGATGGGCCGGTAACAGGTGGTTATGTTGGAGCTAAGGGTACTTATTAAGATCTTCTTAATTATTTCCATCGTTTATTTTATGTTAGTGTTAATGTTATACTACCGCATCAAATGATTGTAGAATATTGCGCTAATTATAGATTATAATTTTGGCGTTGTTGCGTAATTGTTGATTCATAATTATCGATTCATAGTTTTACAAATTTAGATTATTGCATTAAGGATACAGTGGATTTTTAATGATTGCGTTGAATGATCTTAGAATATTGCGTGAATTGATTTAGGTTGTAGACTAAATGACAGTTGCTACATTAAATGATGTTGGAAACTACAATGTTTTACGAGTATAATGATTAATTATATTATTAAATGCTAAATCCAGTCAATGTCGGACTTGCACCATAAGGTCCTTTACTGCAGATTAGAGGGTACCTAGATGAAAACTTATGATCTAAAGTAGCGCTATGAAATAGCCTTAGGACTCATGTAGATTGTAGTCCCTTGTTTAAATTATTATTGTGCTGGGTCGTAAGCTTGTGTGCTTGGTCTGTTTGTGTTGGGCGGGATGTAGACACCTCCCTAAAGCCTTAGTATATAAGTCTGTGTGGGTGATATTTTTGTGTAAAGAATCATGTGCCGTATCAAGAGTCTCGGGCCCTTTAAAGGCAGGGTTTCCACTCTTGCGACACCCCTAACGAAGGTTACTAGTTTTTGCCTGAGCAGTCGGTCAGGAGCCTATCTGACCTTCTCTCTCTCCGGAGCAGAGAACTAAGATTAAACGCCCTGCTTTCCTGTGCAGAAATAGTAAACCTACTACTATGGATTCTTCCTTTTGTGTTCGTACTGTGCATAACCCAGTATGTCGTTAAATGTTTGTAGTTACTTGTTGTGCGCCTTATGTCTTCTTGTTGTGATCGTCGTGGTTGCGTCTTGTTAGTCGTCGGGTGGTGACGTAGAGTCAAGTGTGTCTGTTTCCTTTCTGCAGGCGCACACACACCCTTCCCTAGAAGAAAAAAAATAAAATTGCACCTGTTATAAGAGTTGTTGTCGTAACGAGGAGAGATGTTACAATAAATTATATTTATATAAAATATAAATAAGATTTAATGAAATATATAAATAACTTTATTAAAGATAAATATTTAAATATTAAAGATTTATAAATAAAATTACTAAATAAACATATGATTACTAAATAATATATTATAAATATTATTTATAATATGTTTACTAAATAAAAATAATATGATTATTAAATAATATATTATAAATATTATTTATAATATGTTTACTAAATAAACATAAGATTTAACTAAATTAGATAACCTCTTTAATTTATATTAAATAAGATTTAAATAAATTATAATATTTAGTCTCTTTATTCTATTTATATTATTATGATTTAAATAATATTTAGTATTAACCTTTAATTATGGTATTAAATCGTGATTTGTTAAAAATACTAAATATTAATATTTAGTATTAAAGATTAACATTTATTAACTTTTATTTTGAATCTTTATTTATTAACTTTTATACACTCATCTAAAATTAAAAAACATCTAATTGCATTTTTTTGTTGAGTTCCGGAAAATTAAAAACAATTGTATTTAGTTTCTATTCACTAGTTTTTCCCTTTTTGTTGAGTTCTTGAAAATTAAAAACATTTGTATTTAGTTCAAATGCAATCAAAATTTTATGAATGTAACATCACTTTACATTTTTGAAAATTAGGTTTTATGTTAGGGTTTATCTTCAATCCTAGGGAGACCTACCTATAACACCTTTGAGATGTTACATTTTTTGAATTTAGGATTTTTGAAAATTAGGGTTTATGGTGGAAGACCAATGACATTTTCTTAATTACAACATTGTGGTTGTCATTTTTACACTAGACATTCTTTTCCCATCTCACCTTTTTCACATCTATTAAATGTTTTCACCTGTGCAAACATCCTTTATAAAATATTCATATTTAACTTAACAAACATCCTATCAATGTGAATTGTGGCTATAACTAAGGTCATCGTTTAAAATTTACAGATTTCGTCCACAACAATTGCCTCTTAGAATTTTGATTACATTTGATTACAATGGATACAATTGAACTTAGGAGTTTCCCCTTAGAATTTTGATTGCATTTGATGTATAAGCATTTGGCTAGATTTTGAAGCCTCAATAATGATATTCTACATAGATAATTAGAATCATTATACAATCGAATGATATACCCATTCAAGAACATATGGATTTGTTCTAACCTTACTCATATGTTATGTTAATTGGACACTTTAATGCTTTAGTAATTATTTAACCCTCTAATGTATGAATGCATTGACGAAGATGACTTAAGAGTTGTATGTGTCTAATATATTTTCTCTTAATTTTCATTTTTTATTTACCAATTGTTATCATTTATGATAAATGATGATTGAGTGAAAACATGTTTTAACAATACATGATTCAATTAATGCTTCATTGCAATAGATATTACAATTTTGCATTCACATTAAGGTGTGCTAAAGTGATGAAAGGTTATCATAGCTAGAGAACATCAAGCTATGGATACCAACATGTATTTTTAATAAGGCATTAAAGTCTTACGCATTAATTGGAGAATTTAATGTTTTATTAATGTATGCACCATTGATGGAGATGGCTTGAGAGTTGTAAGTGTTTGATATATTTTGGCTCAATTATCATTTTTTATTTACCAATTTTTAGCATTTATGATAAATGATAATTGCACAAAAACTTGTTTTTCCAATAAATGATTCACCCAATGCTCCATTTGCAATAGATATTACAATTTTTTAGTACACATTAATGTGTGCTAAGGTGATGAAAGGTTTCCATAACTTGAGGACCTCAATATGTGCTAGATAGATTTCAATATATCTTAAAAAAATAATTCAATATTGTAGGGTGTCTTCTCTTAAGCATAAACTACCTATGTTTTCTCTTGCCATCCACCAAAAGGATATGTGGATTTACATGGCTTTAAAATTATTTTTAGCTTCAGAAAATTATTTTTATGAGCTTCAGAAATTGTATTTTTTCACTGTAAATAGAGAAGAACCTAAGAGAAACCTTTCTTTTCAAAAAAATTATTTTATCAACGTGTTTATCTAAACAAAAAACTAAACACAGAGAACGAGTAAATAGAATGTAGATATATTTGTTTCTCTATTTTATATTGTGTATGGATAATTATACATGCAAATATAGGTTTTGTACTGCTAGAGTCTTACAATTATGTGCCTATGCTCTATGAATAATGGTTTTTCAAAATCATAAAAAATTTAATCTTAAGTGCATTTTCTTTTTTCCTTTTCGTCTTCATGTCAATGCTTCTATGGTTCAATTTTTTTTCATAGGTTCAATTGTTTTTGATAGATATGTTTTTATTCATAATTGTCATAATTTATGATTTTGTTTATGTTTATGTCTTTTATTGTTTGTTATGAAATGCTCCAATTAATTGTGCATTTTTTTCAGTGCTCAAATGACTATGGATCTAAGCATTTGGATTTATTTTCCATTTGATATTTTTCAAATGGTGTTTATACGGCTTCCTTTATCAGTGTTGACTAAATTTAGAATTGTTTGTAAATGCTGGAAGGACATTTTACAAAGCTAGTCTTTCTTGTCACAATGAAACCAAATTTCCATGAATGAATTTGGCTTTCTCAGCCCTTTCTTCCATGATCAAAACAATTATTTCCTTGGAGAATACCTTAATCAACATGGCCACATTTATCGTTTTCTTGTTCCATTTATTGATTCTAGATATAGAGTTGCGTGTACAGTTGGATCCATGGTTTTTCTATCTTTTCCAACAAAATGCTTCCATTGCAATAATTATTTTGTCATGAATCCATTTACCAAGGCCTTTAAAATTATTGGTTGCATATCAATTGGAGACTGCAGTTTATTTTCACTACTAGAAAACATTACTGCCAATAAATATGATTGGGTTGTCTTGAAACATGTTTATAAAAGGATGCAGTCGAAGTATTACATTTGTAGCAACCTTGATAGTGTGTGGACAAGGACATAACTTCCTCATGGTGGCACTACACCCCCTAAGGATTGTAACGAACCTCCTCTCTACGACACAACTCTGAAAACATGTGCAATTTTTATTTTTTTATATATATATATATATTTTTTCTTTTTAGTTTTATCTTTCGATGTGTGCACGCGTGTAGAAGTAACAAACACACTTGACTCTATGTCACCACTCGACGACCAACAAGACGCAACCACGACAAGGCAAAACTGAAGGCACACAATGAGTAACTGCAACAATATACGATCACAGGCATAAGGCGCACAACACCGCATTAAGACATACTGGGGTGCATAGTAAGAACATAGAGGGAAGATTCCAGGGTGTTAGGGTTACTATTTCTGCACAGGAAAGCAGGGCGTTTAGTCTTATGTCTTCTCGAAGGAAGATTAGACAGGCTCTTGGCCGACTGCTTAGGCATAAACTAGTAACCCGACCTAGAACAAGACGCAAGCAAGATGAACACAACAAGACGACTCCGACATATCACCTTCACAACAAGCAACAAACGCCCCTAGACATAAGGCGTGCAACTAGCAACTGTAAGCAGAAAACGACACCAGCTGTTAAGTATAGTACAGTCACAGATGGAAGAATCCAACAGTAGAGTTTACTGTTTCTGCACAGAAAAGCAGGGCTTTTAGTCTTATGTCTTCTCGAAAGAAGATTAGACAGGCTCCTGGCCGACTGCTCAGGCAAAAACTAGTAATCTCTGTCAAGTGTCTCGCAAGAGTGGAAACCCTGCCTTTAAAGGGCCCGAGACTCTTGATAGGACACTAGATTCTTTACACAGAAAACTCACACACACCGACATATACACTAAGGCTACAAGGAGGGGTCTATACCTCGCCCGACATAAGTAGACTATGTGGTTGACTGAATGCAATCAAGTACGACATAAATAAGAAGTACGATTACGCTCCTTACGGAAGGCGCGTGACAAGGACTCTGACAACGAACTCCCAAGTTCAACATTATCTAAACGAACAACCACCCTAATATACTAACTTGGAGTATTTTATGGTACGTAAATCCAGGTTACTGCACCACATACGTTATTAACCATAATTAAAATTACAATAACATTGTCATGAAACATTAACCATCTATCATTTGGGTCACAATCCGGACCATGATTTTACAATTATCATACCTCTTATATGCTACAACCCTAAGTTCATAATGACCTTACAAGATAAAATCATTCACTAAGGTCCAATAGTAATGCACTAAAATTGACATCATATTTATAGGTAATATCAATTGAAAATAACAACATACATCATAAATTAAAATGGCAAATCTAAAATAATAAAATTTAATGACAAAAGTTAAAAAGGCATTTTTGGATATGACAAACCATCAATATTTAAAATAACCATATTTAAGGATAGCAATTAATTAAAGATGTCACTATAGGGAAATAGCATCATGATTATAGGAATCATCAATTGAAAATACAATATACACCATAATTTTAAAAAGCAATCTATAATATACTAAAATTTAAAATGACAATGACAACTATCCACATTACAATTGACAATAAATTAAGATAACCATCAATTAAGGAGGTCAATGTATGGAATTACCCCATAACTATAGGTTGCATCATATTGAATAACCACATACATCGTAATTAAATAAGGCAATCTATAAACAATAAAATTTTAAAATGACAACAATTAAAAGGCAATATTCGGAATGACAAACTATGAATGTTAAAAGACAGTAATTAAAGATAAAAAATTAAGGAATATGTCAATGTATAGCCATAGCATCAGAATGACATATTATCGGTGACTGTAACGTTTATCAAGCTCTGCTAATTAGTAATGACGTCCTGGCAATATCTCAGGGTATCTCTGCAATACTTTATAACGACCTTACCTCTACTTTGCTTTCACACAGACATAAGCTATACTAACACTCAATGCAGTTAGCGGCAATAGCAGTATTACCAACGATTTGACCTTACTTTTTTTTTATTCTATTAATTGGCAACAGAAAATACTAAACTAATTAAGATACGTCCATGCAACCCACACGAGTATTCATGACTGTAATAACCGTTTGCATGCAATGGAATATAGATTAATTGTCCAGCTTTATGAAGATCAGTTTCAAAATAGAAATACCAAACTAAAATAGGAACAACCCCAAAACGCAACCAAAACGCACCCAAACGCCTTGACAGTAATAAAACGCAACCCAAAAACGGAGCCAGTAATTCATGAATAATGCAATTGATTCAGCGTTGCAGTTATAACAATCAATAACTATCAATTAATCAACAACCAAATAACAATAAGATTCCATCAAATATAGGGCAGTTAAATGATAAATGGGTAACTGAAGATCATGATGGTTCTCGCCGAGTGATGCGCCCAACGACAGTTGGACTCAGGTCGCCTTATGTGAGGCGCTCAGAACAGACATCAAGGTTATTAAGCGCAGACCCAATAGAAAAAAAAATGAAGGTAATGATGCTCGGTCTGGAAGAGCACGCACTCAAAACGCAGCCCGATAATAAATAAAATGCCCAATAGCACAGTTGCCCACTGTGCATACTAAACGCCCAATCTAACATTTGCAAAATTGCCCAATAACTGTTGCAAAAATGCCCAATATCACCGTGTCAAAGACGCCCAAGAACAGATGCAAGAATGCCCAACGAATTTCATGCATGCAGAGAAATTCAATCAAGACGCAGAGAAAATCACAAAAAAAAATGCAGGAATTTACATTACAGTAATGCAGAGATTAATGGCCAATGTCGGCGGATAAATCAACGGAGACAAGTCTACCGCCAAGGGTGATTTCACAGATAGTTACAATTTCATCACTCAGCAATCGTTTAAACTTTAAAGAGGTTCCACAAACATTGTAAAATTTTATTCTATGTAAATCGTCCAGGAAAACTACAAATGCAGCAACCCTTAAAACTTTTTAATGCCATTTCACTTTTCCAATAACAGTCAGATCTACATCAGTTCTAGTGCCTTCTATTCTACCAAATAAGCGACCATACCTTAGCCTCTTCGCCTACTTTGAAGGATGACCACGCCTCGATTGATGTCCCGTGCTCCTTGTCGCTCCTGCTTGCCGACCGCAGAAATCTCACCGGTACCTCCCAGCCAAACGCTAGGGGTACTCTGCTTCCCCCTTAGCCCCCTGAGCCGCAAAGGGGCCACCCAAGAACCAGAGATAAGACTAGCTTCTCAGCTCGCCTCCAAGGCTCAGCTACCACTCCAATTACAGTTGAGAAATTCCCAACTCCTCACAAGCAAACAGTCAAGCCAAAATCTGGCAGCGTAACGTTACGCTCACCGTTCCTCCCTTCTTCCTTCTTTTCCCCTTCTTTTATAGAAATTTGAGACCCACCTACTTTCCTAAATCCTTATTAATTTAATTTTTAATGACAACCTCTAAAAATTCTCTACTGTCCAAGTGTCACTCATCCCTATGGTTCTCCAAAAATTAATCTCTTTTTAATAATTAAAAGACTCAATTCCCTCACCCCGCCAAAAATCGCTCCTTAAATTACTCCTAGGGTTCCTAGATCCCCTCTCATGCTTTTAATAACTTTCCTAAAATGAAGTTGCTGATTTTTAGTAACTCCTTAATTGATGATTCCTTTTAGCTTTTTACCCTAGGTCCCCTACTTTCCATTATAAAGTTTCCTTTATTACAAGTTTCCTGTTTCTATTATTTATTTCTCTCTTTTTATTTATTTTTATTTTTTATTTTATTTATTTTTATTTTTAAAACCCAAAAAGATAAATGTGCTTAATAGTCTTTTCAATATATTTTTAAAATCCTTACTTTTATACTCCCACACTTTAATTAGTTTTAATTCTTATTTATCATTTAAAAACCATGGGTTTTAAATAATTTATCTCCCTCATTACTTTACCCCCTTTACTTTTAAGAAGACTTTAATTAATACCTAGGAGGGTTTTAGTTTACGCCCTTATGTTTACTTTTGTAGGATCTATTCGTAGGGCTTGTCAAAATTTATCTTAGAGATGTTTTAATTTAGGTTTTGATTTGAATTGGGCGACAATTAATTAGGGGAGTCGTTTTAAGAATTTTATCAGGCGTTAAGGTCTTAGGGTCTTCTAGGTTGTCTCATCATCATCATCAATGAGACGTGCCCTTCAAGACGCACTACGTGCTCCAATGGTGCCACTCGCCTTGTTTGCTTCTGTCGTGCGACGTTCCCTTCAGGATGCACCACGTGCTCCAAGGGTGCCACTCACTGACTTGTATTCCTTGCGCGACGTGCCCTTCAGGATGCACCACGTGCTCCAAGGGTGCCACTCGCTGACTTGACTGTTTGGTAG
>JASDQU010243159.1:0-10037 GCA_032191745.1 Picea mariana
TGAATGCTGTGTGTGATTGTTGTTCGTTATACTATCTGCTTTATGTTTATAACTCTGGATTTCACAGTAAAAGACTCACTGCCACTAAGATTAATGATTCAAAGTTAAAAATGAGAGTAAATGGTTAATAATCTACACTAACTGATTCACCCCCCCCCTCTCAGTTAGTTCATACCTGTAACAAACTACAATCATGGGAAACAAAAGCTTGCACAAGAGAAATTTTGATCGCACTCGAGACGAAACTTGCCATAACAAACAGAGGAAAGAGCATTATTGGAGAAAGAAACAAGAACATGGAAATATTGAAGAAAGAAACGATGATAATGTAAATAGAGATTTTCAACAAGAAGAAGTCCAACTAGGTATATGCATGTACACATATTGTCTATATTAAAAGTATAGAATCATTTATTTAAATTATTGTTTAAAATATTTAATTGATTGTAATTCAGATTTGATGTTTTTCAAAAAACATAAATAGATTTGCCTCATAACATCGATGAAGTCGTTGAAACCGAAATTGAAGGAGAAGTTGAATTGCCTATTGGTATGTAGATAAATCTCTAGATAATATAAGATTCAAACACTTGTATATATAATTTAGTGAATTTATGTTTTGGTTTTGTTTTTAATATAAACCTGAAATTGAAATATGTAGAAGAATCTATCAACATTGATGATGAAATATTAGAAAATGTTGATACTGACAAATTTGGGAAGAAAGAAGTTAATCATTATATAAGATACCATGTTATGAATATGTATAATACTTTTTTCAAAGATGAATCAGTGATAGTACAAGTTCAACTTTGACTCTGTCTAATGAAGTCAAGAAAGTTAAAAGAAGCTACATGATTATTGGGTATTCAAAATTCGACAAAAGATACAAAGGTGAAACAAAATGTCTTTGACAATATAACTAGTGTATTAAAAGATTTTGGAAAATCTAGAAAAAAAGATGTCATTGTTACACGTAGAGTGATACAAACAACAGTTGTTTCATCTGGCAATATAAAAGACCGTTTGACATGACACATGGAAAAAGTGATGGGAACATCAATAAAAACATTGTACAAACATAGAAAATTTCGATTGGAAATAGATGCAAATGATGAACTTGCTTGTTGGACAATTATTTCTAGACAACCCTACAAAGATAGACTTGCAGAAAATGTCAAAGAATCGACTCGTAATTATTGGTTGACAGAATCTCGTGTTTCACCACATACAAGGGATGTGTTGCGATGAAGAATATCACAAACAAAATATGAAGAACATCCAAAACATATATTGCCAATGACACAAATAGAATTGTTCAATAAGTTCAAAGAAGAGCACAAATAAGTTAAAATTTCTATCAATACATTTGTGTAGCAAAGACCATCGTTTGTTAGACCCATCATTGTTCATGACACTTGTTGTTGTCGTTATCATGTGGAATTTGAGTTATATTATGACACTTTTCTTGATTTTGGTAAAACTTTATGGTCAAGTTCACCTCCTCCTTCCACATTCCGTGCTTTTATATCTGAAATTCTATGTGAAATAGAAGGTGATGAACTATTTTACCAAAAACAATGTGTTGGTGGAAAGAAATGTGTTCGTTGTGGAAATCTAAGTTTGTTTCACTCAAAGTATCCTATTGATACGAATGATCAATCATTTTCTAATATAACAGTCAATTGGAAGAGATATGAATATATCAGTAGCACGACTACACATTCTTCAAATTTTATTTCCAAAAGGATTGATTTGAAAGTAGATAAAATATGTGTGATAGATTTTTTGAAGAAGTTTGAGGAAGAAATTTATAAATACACCAAGCATTCACATAGACCTTGATGGAAATACCTAAAATTCAAACAATATTGTGAAGTGTTTCCACCAGGGACAATTTTGTCTATAGTTGATTTTGCAGAGAATTACACATTCATTGCACAAAAAGAAATACATAGTGAATATTATCATTCTAATCAAATCACTATATTTGTCCACGTTCTATATAGACATGCTCAACATAGTCTTGATAACATAGAAAGAACCAACAACAATCGACATGTTATTAAATAATGTCACTTTTATATAAGTGATGATCGAGTACACGTTACACATTATGTCCAACATTGTTTTGATAAATTTTATGATTCATTGAAAGAATGTGGGATTAGATTCGTTCGACATTGGATATGGTCAGATGGATGTGCGAGTCAATTCAAATATTCACGATCATTCTATTGGTTGTGTCGTCTTCATAAGAAATAAAAAATTACACATTGTTGAATTTTTTTGAGACTGATCATGGAAAAGAAGAGGACGATGGTGCAGGGGCATGTGTAAAATGAGCACTTCAAAGGTGTCAGATGAACCCTCATGCCAATTGATATGAATCCGCTGATCAAGTTGTTGAATGGTTCAAACTAGCTCTAAGACATGAAAATAATTTGTCAAGAGATGTGCGTAGGTGTGTATATATATACATGTTACACTTGTACACACTATATTTTCATTCGTGTGTTCAAATTTATATGATATTCAATCATTTTCTTGGTAGATTTAAAGTTAACAAGTTCTTGTCTTGTGCAGGTTTTTTTGGTATGTTGGAATCCGAGATGTAAATAGATCAATCCCATATGAATCCGGTACAATACATGGGACACAAAAAGTGCATTCAATTAAAACAAAACACTATAAAAATGTGATTGCATTTGATAGAAGAAATCAATCTTGTTTTTGTTAAGTTCGCATAGAGGACACAAAATCCATAGAGATTTGCGAAAACGAAAATGCAGAATATGTTGAAGCTTGGAGACATACCGAACTTAATATAAAAGGGAAAATTCCACTTGTAAGCTCATCGGAGATGGAATCAAATGAAACTATAGTGTCGGTTGATGGCGATAGAGTTTCTGATCTTGTTAGAGAAGGTAATTTTTATGTTTAAATATTTAAGCAACTTGTAGATGTACTTGTGTGATAATCTAACATGAACTACTTGTTGGAACATATCAAATTATTTGCAGGAGATGTATTTTCCATGGTTGCACCTCTAGACAACACTGAAAATGTGAAATATTATTTGATGCGATGCACATAACAAAAGATGAGGTTATTAGAAGATTTTGATGATAACGATTTTATATATGAAAGAGGATCCATCGTATTGAAAGGATATTTTTTTCAAGAAACCCATCAAACTGATACTCATGTTCAGTTTCAATACTACAAGTTGGATGTCATAAGTTGTCAATATAGTCATTTGGTATGTGCATCGCAGATAAAGTTAATAGAAGTTCAATCAAGAAAAAAAAACAAAGGTTAGAAAATGGAAAATGTCCAAAGTCAATCATGAACGAATAATTGAAGATGAAATACCATTACAATTTCTTTAAACAAGTGACATGTACATTCCAAAATTTATATTTTGCATTGAAAGTACACGTATTTATGAATATCTAGGATTGTAGAATCATTTGGTTTAGTTTACTTTCATGGTCTATTCAAATAAGAAAAGTTATATTTTTAATGAATTATAAAGTTTACTGAGCCTTATTTACAATTTGAGGGAATAAAGTATAGATTGTATAGGGAACCTAAAATGACCTATACTTTAGGTGATTATACTAATCCTACAAATTATCCATCATATACACAAATCCTTTAATGCATAACCAATTTACTACATATAGGATTTGCGTTCATTATTTGCAATGATTGAAATGCTTTTTCATATGAAGAGGATAACTTCATATCAAAACTAGGACCCATTTCCATGTCATTATAAGGGACTATTGATGGCTTAGATTTTTTTTTACTAAATGTAGTACCTTTCATAAAATCATCCACCTCTCTATTAATATCTCTAGGAATAATATCATTCTACAAATAAAAAATAACAGGTCATCTACTAAGGCCTGGTTTGTTGCATTTAGATTTTCATTTTTTTAATTGAATTTGGAGTATATTGAGAATTCAAGGTAGTGTATGATTAACATCCTAATTAAAATTTTTAAAGACATCTTAAAAAATATCAATTTTAATTATGAAATTGTGAATTTTGATTCCAAAAGTGTTGATATATTAAATTGCTACAATGTGCATTTAGATTTCAATATATTGAAGAAAATCAAACAAAATTGAAATTATGATCTACTTGAAAAATGTGTATGTGATCTACTTGAAAAATGTGTATGATGAACCTAACACTACTTATATTCTACACATTAAACATAGTTTTCATTAAGTTTTATTGAAAAAAATTAAGTTGAAAAAGAATTTGATTTTGTGACGTGATAACAAAAAATAAAAACTAACACAATCTACTAAGGCTTGGTTTACTGCATTTAGATTTTCATTTTTTTAATTGAATTTGGAGTATATTGAGAATTCAAGGTACTGTATGATTAAAATTCTAATTAAATTTTTTAAAGACATCTTAAAAAGTATCAATTTTAATTATGAAATTGTGAATTTTGATTCCAAAAGTGTTGATATATTAAATTGCTACAATGTGCATTTAGATTTCAATATCTTGAAGAAAGTCAAACAAAATTAAAATTATGAGCTACTTGAAAAATGTGTATGATGAACCTAACACTACTTATATTCTACACATTAAACATAGTTTCATTAAGTTTGATTGAAAAAACTTAAGTTTCAAAAAATAATTTGATTTTGTGACCTGTTAACAAAAAATAAAAAATAACACCATCTACTAAGGCTTGGTTTGTTGCATTTATATTTTCATTTTTTTAATTGAATTTGGAGTATATTGAGAATTCAAGGTAGTGTATGATTTGTTGATTAATTGGGTTGGTTGTCATTGATGTCGACCCTTGAAGAAAGTCTGGTAGCGAATTCCGGTAGCACAAAGGTTTGGCTAATGGACCCAAGTTTGTTTGATGTATAATGGTATGAGTTTTGATATATTTGCAGGCAATACTATTCTATATGGATAGTACATGTCATTCCATTTCTGGTGGTATGCAGAACGTCACATAAATCCTCACGGTTTGAGAGTTATGGCCTTATGAATTTGGAGGACCCTCATATGTTGGCTTGAAGCCCCAAAAGGTCAAAGAAGTCAAAGTTCTTGCAAAGAAGAAATTATTTAAATAATAAAGTGAAGTGACAAAGTCAAAGATGATTATTTAAATAATAAAGTGAAGTGACAAAGTCAAAGAGGATTATTTAAAAAATAAAGTGAAGAGACAAAGTCAAGGAGGATTATTTAAATAATAAAGTAAATAGAGAAATTTCTAATTATGGAAAGTGGTTAGAAGTGGGTTAGCCCTAAATAAGGAAATTGGGTTAAGATGGTTAAAAGGTAACCCCTTGAAAAAGCTACATGAAAATATAAATAAGAGGAAATACTCTCTCATTTTAATCACACTTGAGAATATTGAATATCTACAGGTGACTGAGGTAACCAAAGGATATCTAAGCCGAATTTCAGAGGTAACGTGAAGTAAAGAAGGCCAAAAATCAAGGGAGGATAAATTCTTTTGATGATGCTTTCTAAGGTATGTTATTTACAGGTCATCTCACCATTTTTGCAATAACGTTTTTTCTACAATGATTCAGACCGTGAATTTGGGAGGCCAGTGAGGAAACATATCAAAGTAGCTATGGTACAAATTTCATTTTGTGAGTCGTTGTATTTTTGGAGTTACACTTCGTGAAAAATAGGGTTTGTGGCTAGTCCTAAAACTATTCTAAAACATGTGTTTCGAGTAAAAACCTCATAACTTCTTCATAACAGATCCAAATTCAGTTATACCAAATGTGTTGGTTAGAGCATAGTCTGTAGTATTTTGTGTACACTTTTCTGATTCATATAAAAAATATTCCGTGCGGGACACGCTCTACAATTTCGCTCTCTAGAATAAGCCAAAATTCAACAAGGTATGCCATTTTTGCTATAACTCCTTTTCTGAGAGGTTACAAGTAGTGACACCTGAATGAATTGTATAAAACACACTGAAGAGCATTGTGTACTATTTTCAGATCTTTATTCATTACAGGTACATAGTTATGATTATTTCAAGTTAGGGTTGTTGACTAATCCAAAACTAGTCATGTGAGACTAAAGTAAAGTTTGATGAAAATACTAGTCTCTTGTTGTTAAAGTCAAGGAAGGTTTGTAGGTATCTGATCATATACACGAGGTCTATTACAAAGTTACAAATAAGATTTGGATGATGAAATTGATGAGGGATTTTGGTTGAGGTTGAGGTACATGTTGGTGCATGGTTGATGCACTTGTTTATGGTGCAGGTTGATTACAGGTTGAGGTACAGGTTGATGCATGGTTCAAGATATTGGTATAGGTTGTTTGGTGTAGGTTGATTGGTACAGGTTTACAATAGTATATCAAATAGTGATAGTGTGACAGTGGTTCTGTCATTATACTTATACGTCAGGGCGGTTGGATGGGGCAAGGACAAGTGGTTGTAGCCACCTTCCGATTGTATCCGGAGAACATAGGGGATTTTATCCTCCTTCTGGTTGTAGCCAGAGAATTGGGGAGTTGAATATTCCCTCAGGTTGTATCCTGAGAAACTAGGGGGTTGGATCCTCCTTTCAGTTGCAGTTGGAAAACAAAGGAACTAGGTGCTTCCAATGAATATAATTCTTCAAGACATATAAGAAAACTCATTTTGTGGTTTTCTCCCGCTTTGGGTTTCCATGTAAAAACACTGGTGTATTGTGTATGTGTATGATTGTTCATTTTTTCATTGTTTATTTACTCTGCAAATATTGGATGATAATGCTACATTGATATAACACTTGCATTATATGGTTAAAAATGATTAAATTTCTCTATTACTGATTCACCCCCCCTCTCAGTAATCCAACATGATTAACATGTCCTAATTAAAAATTAATAGCACTAGTGAATACTTCCATTAATGATAGGTGTCATATTAATGGCACCAGTGAATACTTCCAATGTGCATAGGATTGATAATCCATCAACCCTTTTCGATACATAAACAATTTATATCAATATAAATATTAATGAAAATCGCTTACTTGTATTAAAGTATATTTTAATTTTACATATTAAAATAGGTTAGATCATGTTTTTATTTCAATTTTTATTTCACATTTTCTTGAATAAATATATTGAAAGCTCGAAAAAAAACTAGAGACGAACATAACCAGTTTAGAACTTGGCTGGAGTGGGAATTCAGAGTTTTTACTAAATTTTGGATTGATAGGAGTCTATGCCCGACCAAAATAAAGGAGGGGCCTAGATTGATGTGATGATCAATATGCTTAAATTTACAAAAGCGTTTTTAATGTAACATCCCTCTTCGTTACGACTACAAGCGAAGCATACGTGCATTTTTTTTTTAAGCAAGAAGGCGACAACGACAATAGTTTAACCACACCACTGACAACAAACACAAGCACGCAGTTCAGGAAACAGACTACTATGACACCACGCACAGGAACAAGGGAAACTGGGCGAAAAATGCGTAGAACAACAAGGAGGAATGACTACCCGCCCGACGCAAACATGACCACGTGTACAGGATAAAAGACAACATCCCCATCCTGACACAACGACCTAGACGAACAAGACTAGAACCTCAAGGCACGCAACTAACACCTAAAGGCATTCAACCCATCGCCAAAAGAAACTTGCGATGCTCGACAAAACTCACGTAGAATGCACCGACTCCGGCCAAGTTCTCATTCACCGCTACCCCATAGGGCACGCCATGATTCCCTCATTAGGAATCAGGCCATTCCTAGGTGATAGACGCATCCATAACCTTGGTGCAACATAATCTTTCTGGACTGAGGACTCTAGATAATCCGACACACTAGGAGCCGAATCCTGACAAGAAGGCTATGCCCAGACCTCGAGCAATAGGGCGACATATGCAAGGAAACTACAATCAAGGAAGAACTCAAGCCAATACGCGACTTCATCAACAACCCAACCATTAATCACATCTAAAATTTGTCAAACTGACCATCTAATTTAACATCGGTTACTAATCTAATAGTAAGTCAATTTCAATTAGTCCATAAATCACAATTCTAAATTAACATAAAAATCAACAAGTCTAATTGCAATTAAGTCAATGTACGCCAATCTAAATTAACATTAAAATCATATCAAGTGAGCAAGTCTAAATCATAGCTTGGTCATCAACGTACCATCAAATTAATCTTAAATGTAATCATAGTTTGGAATGTCGTGTAAGACATTAACACTTATTACTATATAACATTTAACCAGTATAACTAATCATTCCACTAAATGATCAGTAAATAAAAGATCAGAGGCTAGGCATTAAAACTTAATATCATAACACAGTGATTTGATTGAAAGAGATATAACATTTAATCACTATAACTATTACAGTATTGCCTTGAAAGTATAACATTTAATCAAATTATATAGCATTGAAAAAAATACAGTATTGCCTTAATTTAGAAAGCTTAATCTATACTTGGGTCAATACTCACTAATCTCATTTAACCATTAATCACAATCTAATTGGAAAATTCTAAATTAATCCCAAAATTACAATCTAACTATCAATTAATGATATATAACCACATTAGCTATATCAATGTAGAATGCCAATTATGACACTTGCAAACAATTAAATTACACATGTTGTCTATCTACAATAACCGTACCAAAAATAACTAGCTGTCTATTAACATTAAGAAGGAAATTGCTGACCATTAACATCACTATAGCTATTAACCTGGCAATTAACATGGCAATTAACATAGCAATTAACATAGCAATTAACATGGCCAATAACATTGTTGTAGTAATTAATGTTTGGTAGTGAGAACGCTGGGTACACTCAATTTGAAGGAGGATAAAAAGACAATACAAAACATCAGAAGGATCAAATCGTGGTCATTCAACATCAACGTAGTCACAATTTTAAAGGAAAATTGTTGTACCACACATCAACAAAACACAATATACAATTGATGGCAAATAGTTCCCATTCAACAACAAACACACTCAAAATTTAAGGGAAAATAGTTGTGCCACAAATCAGCAAATGCAGTCAACCAAATATGCTACAAAAATAAGGGGCAAAACGTGGTCATTCCAACAGCAACACAATCAACAATTAAGGGCAAAACGTGGTCATTCCAGCAACAACACAATCAATAATTAAAGGGAAAACGTGTACATGGAAACACCAGAAGGACATTCATTGCTATCATTATTTAAATATGAAAATTGTTGTGCAAAAATGCACCAAAAGGAAACTCCATTGCCTTCATCAATTAAATAAGAGAATCGTTGTGCAAAAATGCACCAGAAGGAAACTGTATTTCCGTCATCATGTAAATAAGCTAATCACTGTGCAAAAACGAACCAGAAGGAAACTACATTGCCGTCATCAATTAAATAAGAGAATCGTTGTGCAAAAATGCACCAGAAGGAAGCTATATTGCTGTCATCATGTAAATAAGCAAATCACTGTGAAAAAACATACCAGAAGGAAACTACATTGTCGTCATCAATTAAATAAGAGAATCGCTATGCAAAAACGCACTAGAAGGAAGCTATATTGCCGTCATCATGTAAATAAGCAAATCACTGTGCAAAAATGTACCATAAGGAAACTACATTGCCGTCATAAATTAAATAGGCAAATCACTATGCAACACATCCTAGGAAATAAAGGAATTAAAATGATTATTGATAAGAGTTAATGAGCAGACAGACCATTCAAATAAAATGCCCAGAAGTAAAAATTATTCTTAGCCAATATACACAGGCTGTCTAGAACAAAAAGCATGTAGCTTTATCAAGCACTTGGGAATCCAAACAATTGACCGAAAATAAAAAGGTTGCTGGGAAAATATTTCCCCCAAGTCAATGAAGTGCAGCCAAAGAAGTAGCAATCGCCAGGAAAACAAATGAAATATAAAAACGCAAGAAATGCCCAACAAGATATAAAAATGAGGTATAAAACGAGATAATAAACGAGATATAAAAACAACGAGTTTAAATAAAATTTCACCATCAAACAATTTTT
>JASDQU010243159.1:14841-32808 GCA_032191745.1 Picea mariana
TTAGGGGAAAAGTTTTAAATCTTCCTTAACACGTTATTCATCCTAAATCCATCTAGGTTTATCCAATTATTAAATAACAATGCAAAGTGTCCTTGAGGACGCCTAGGTGCTCCAAGGGTGCCACTCGCCTCTTTTCCTTTTTCTTGCGCGACGTGCGCTTCAGGATGCACCATGTGCTCCAAGGGTGCCACTCGTCTCTTTCCCTTTTTCTTGCGCGACGTGCCCTTCAGGACGCACCACGTGCTCCAAGGGTGCCACTCGCCTCTTGAATGACTTGGTAGACATAAAAAACCCTTGGAGTCAATACTCCACCAGGTGATCTTGTGGGAGACTAAGGGCCTCTAAGGAATAAGGCCCCTGCCTGATTACGCACCCCTTAGAATCATCATGAGCGACTATCGTAGTCTGCCCTCATGACATCGTGGGTCCTCTCGAACTAGGTAATCGTTAACCTATAGTTCGAGCCACGACGAGAGTGCTAGTAGGTTGTGGCAGGGCTGCTGTCCACACCTCTACCTCAACGTCTCTGGTAGTCGTGCGTGACCCCTCTACTCCACATGTGAGTCTGGTCGACAAGCTATCATTAGCCTACATCATCAACCAATCATGTCATAAATATATCCATAATCATATCATCTAATCAGATGCACTAATATCACAAATAAAACAATCAAACCCCAATAGTTCACTCCCCGACTCGATCTGGAGTCCAAGGGGTTCCATCGATGCCTCTGCATCCTCGAGGTCCAAAATCCTACACACTCAGTAAAACCGAGTCAATATCACCTGTCTATGTCAGTGTAGCAAAACAACATGTCATCAACCAATGAAGCCTCATAATCCAAATCAAATGTTTAATAGTATAATAATCTGGATCACTTGCGAACAAGTGTCCTCAAAGAATAAGTTCGCTCAGTGCGCACAAGAGTGGGATGTTACAGTTAAAGTCAATTGATTATCACTTGAATGGAATGGAATAAATCCATATCACCCAATGAAAATTGGTTTTTACCTTGGTAGTCTAATACTAATTTTTCATCACCATGGACTTAGACTTTCTTTTTATGTTTTCACTCTCATAAGAAGTTCTCATATATTTTTAATATACAATATTGTTTGTTGTTTTTTCCATTCTAATATTATTAATAGGAGGCAATTGAGAAGTCTAAAACCTAAATTGAGCAACCCTCTAGTCCTCAATCCTCATCTCTGAGTGTCGTTTGGGGTAAGGGGATCCAAAGTGGGAAACTATAATTTGATGATTTGTTTAACTATTTTCAACCATATTTGTAAATCAAACAAAATTGAAATTATAAGTTGTAGAAACTATAATTTGATGATTTGTTCAAGATTATTTTCAACCACATTTGCAAATCAAACAAAATTGAAATTATAAGTTGTCGAAACTATAATTTGATGATATGTTTGACTGTTCAACCATATTTGCAAATCAAACAAAATTGAAATTACAAGTTGTACTTGACATACTACAAATGATGTTTATAAATAAAATGAAATAAAACATTTTTAATTTCAGCACATTATCATAAAACATAAATTAACCTTTTATCAAATCATAAAAATTGAAATTATAAGCTGACCATAAAACATAAATTATCCTTTCACCATCATAAAAATTAAAATTATAAGCTATTGACTATTTATAAATGAACAATAAACAATATATTTCACTATCATAAACAATATAAGAGAAATCAAAGATGAAACAATAAACAATATATTCCACCATCATAAACAATATAAGAGAAATCAAAGATGAAACAATAAATTGATATTTTGAGTTCAAAAAAATTCTTATATATATATATATATATATATATATATATAATGAAAGTTTGAATAGTTACACCGCCAAATACATAGGTTCCGCAACCATTTTAGGCTAATAACAAAAACTAAGAGGCTTGATTAAAACATTTAACTCCAAAATTATGGACTCTAAGCAATCACTTTAAGATAGATCACTTCATACCTGCAAAAGAAAACATTTGTCAAATTCAAAATTTAAAAATTTAAAATAAAATATATCTACAAATTTAAAATAAAATGTATACATACCATTTTAGATAAATAAAACAAATTGTGATTAAAGCAAAATTGACATACATACCAAAAGCGTTAAGTTTCATCCTCCAACATACTCCTTTCCACCAAATATAATGTAAACATATTCTCCACCAAATATAAGGTAAACATATGTAACAATAAAAAAAAACCAAAAAAAAAACCAATAACACATATTAGCATATATACTTTATTAGAAAATATTTTAAAGATATTTAACTAAATATTAAATAAGCAATAAGAAATAATAACATACCCAACCGGAGTTCCACAGATTTAAGATTATTACTCTCTTTTTATTATATTTTTTGTTACTTTTTTAAAACCAAACTTACATCACGAAGTTCCAAAACTTCCAAAATAGTTACTCTCCATATTGAGCATACATGATCTAAAGAATGTAAAATCTTATCTAAAATCTTAAAAATTTTTAAAGAGAAAAATTGTGTTCTTGGTAACCAATTTTAGTGTTCAGAGTTAGATAATACCATGAAAATAAATATAGTTGTGTATGCAGAAAGTTCACAAATATCCATATTAAGTCATTCTTCCAATAAATATTTATCTCCTCGTGGATAAAGTCCCAGATCCTTTAGGGGAAGTTCTCATGCCAGATGACCTTATTTACTCAACAGTAAAATACTTATCTTCTCAGTAGTAAAATACTTATCTCCTCTTCTGCAGTGGAATAGATGTTCTCATATAATCAACTGCCCTCAAATGCCCTTTCAAATTAAATGACTCATAAATTTCCATATTAAGCCATTCTTCCAAGAAATTAGTTATATCTATGAAAGTTCAAAAATCTCCATTTTAAAAACCATTCTTCCAGAAAATACTTATCTCCTCTTTTTGTGGTGGAATAAATGTTCTCATATAATCTTTCATGTACATGCAAAAAATACAAATCTGCAAATATATCAAGTCATTCTTCAAAAACCATTTAAATCTTTCATCTTTCTACATGGGATGTATTCATATTATATATAATCAAATGCTCTTTTAAATATGCCTTCGTCATGATCCAAACATAAGTGAGATCATGCACATACATAGCTTATTTGTAAATCTACTTGAATGTTGGTTTTTGTGGTTAGTAAGAAATTAGTTAAGAGTTTGAAAATACCCCAAGAAGGAATTATGAAGAAAACAAAAATCTCCATATTACGCCATTCTTGGACAAGAAGGAAATGAATGCAATCGAAGAAAATTTAGAAACTTCCCCTTTTCTGATGTGGGATAGAGTTTTTTCTCAAATAATCAAATGTTCAAGTTCAAAATTAGGTCTTCATCATGATCTAAACATAAATAAGATTGAATGTACCATTTTAAATGACGATAAGCTCATATAGGAGTTCTATATATTTCAAAATAATTGATCAAAGCGTTGAAAAGTTATATAGACACTAGTTGAGTAACCCTATGAATATGAAAGGCTAAACTAAAAAGTTGATCAAACAAAAATTTGAAAAAAGTAAAAAAAAAAACATATTCAACAAAAATAAGCCTGAACACTTATATATAAAAGGCTCAACATAAAAGCAAATTAAAACTCACTAATGTGAAATGAACATACATTTAAGAATCATCATGAATAGACACATCCTTCCGATATATGGATGCATCCTCCTCAATCCCAATCTCCCACACTCTCTTCTCCACATTTTGTTCAAGCACACTCTGAGGTACTCTCTTCTCCACATTGCCATATATAACACATTTCAAATTTGTACATTTGAAGATTAAATTTAAATGATTTTAACACATTAAATTGTAGTTTTAAATTTTGAAACATATAATACCTATGATGTGCCAACCTGAATATCAATAAATTATACCCACCATACCCTAAGATTCAATAAATTATATATTGTTTAAGACATTTTTCTTTTAAATTAATAATTTAAATGACATTGCAATTTTCATATATAACTAAATTTGTTTTCAACATGCAATAATACATGTGAACTCCCACTCTCTCAAACTCTCCCAATGAGAATTTGGACAAGCCTGCCCAAGTAGTAGGAGATGGAATAGGGATCTGTGAACAACACAACTAAGAACTAAATCTAGAATTGAATGTGTTCACATTTATACAAAAACATAAATTTCATGTTGTTGATCTTATTCAAAAGATTGGAGATAGGACAACTAAAGTGCTCATATGTGGATATTAGAAAACACATTCATGATTCAACCCATCCAAATTTAAACTCATGGAATAAAGTCCCCTATTTAATGGAGATTCATTTAACATATGACCAAACTGCAATTAATGACGATAACAACTCAATTATTTCTAAAGATACAATGATATGTATCTAGATCTAGAACTAAAAGTAAACTATCCTCAAATGCATAAAAAATTTACTAACTATAATGCATACCAATCCGATGTTCGGTTCATCATTCTAAATGAACTCCTCCCAATACGACAATTTTTTTCATACTCCTTAAGATCTTCTACTGACATGGTATCTAACTCCTCACCTATTTTGTAAACAAAATTGGCTCGATAATTGGCTTTCTCTCTCTGATGGTTCAAGCCAACATCAACACCATAAAAAATCGATTCCAAATTTTCCCTAATTGCATTCCTAGCCTCTTTGCCAACCTATGATGTATCTCCCAAATCTGAATGTGAGGCAAATTCCCCTATTGGACGAGATACTAAAGGTCGTGGAGGCCTCTGCAATGTCGCATTTCTATGTTCCCCTTTCTGATCATATGTTCGTCATTTACCAACTCCATAATAATTGGACGGTAGGTTGGTATAATCAGGGTGCATGTCCATGAAAAAATTTTCATAAAATTTTCTAGAAAAGTAATGTGGAACCTCATCATTCCACGACAACTTCTCATATCCTGCCAAAAATCTATTATAAATATGTCCTGCTATGTTGGGGTTCTTAAATATTTCACCTTCAACATCTTTCTCTTTGGCCCCTCTTTGAAATTGAACATAGAAATTGCATCATCTTTTGAAACTCTACTTTTTACTATGTCCCATTTATCAGGGCCCATGATCTCCGAATTTCGTCTCCTCATCAAATTGATAAAACTGTCAATTGTTGGCTCCATCTTTTGATATGCATCCATAAAGTTCTACAATGAATGAAAAACAATCTCCAAGATTTTCTTACTCTCTCGAGGGAGATCCAAGCTCCTCAAATCATTTTTCAGGATGGTTTTAACACCTGAGTATCGCTCCAGGGTCATTCCTTCAGTAATCCCTTCCCAAGGAAGATCATCACCAACATCTGAGGGATAGGTGGACATATGCGTGTAATCTTCTATTTCAGGATAACACATCATGAATCCACCTTCACCCTCTTCACCAACACTAGAATCTTCATGATACCCACTCTCTCTTTCATTATATTCCCTCGCATTAAATTCATTATCTACACATACACATTTGAAAGTAATTACAACATTATATATATATATATATATTAAACATAAACATAAACATAAGTGCATGAAAATACAAAATAAAAAATAAATTACCAAACATATTTTCTTGTTGTGATGTATTCCCTAGATTCTTCGGTGTTGGAGTATTGTTTTTTGTTTGTTAGTTTGTATGTGACATGTGGGACTAACCTGTGGCTAAGAAACTGCGACTCAGACACATCTAAACCATCAAAGTCACCTAGGGATCGCACCCGGCCTGTTGGAATAGGGGAAGACCCAGGGTTCAACGCTTCAGCAGCGCATCAACAAAACCCTAACTACCGACCCTTTTGGTAACACCTGCGAAGCAGATGAAGTCTCACTTGAGGTAGAGGTAGGGGTGGTTGTAGGACTCAGATGTTTGCAACCTAGCTGGGACATAGATCTGTGATTATAATGACTTAGCAGAGAACTTATCAGTTAACATTCATTAGCAATTATCCCTTAATCACATCACAAATTCAATCCCTAATTACATAACAACATAGTATTCAGCCAGATCTATCATTTCCAAGCACTTAACACATAGAAACAGATCAAATCTAGCATTCATTCACATTGTTAAGCACTAAGATATTGCATCTAACATATATCATTACACTAATATATTGCATCTAACATATATCATTTCACTAAGCATACATCACATCAATAACATAACAACTATAATGCACACAACAACCACAACACATGATATATGTGGTTCACCCCAACGTGGGGCTACGTCCACCAACTCTTCTCTTCTTTATTATCTTCTCTCAATATTCTACAAGAACAGAGCCACAAGAACCCACTCCGCATAGGACAGGAGATTTTCACGCACCTCGCCAGATCCTCCTTCCTTGAGCTAGGTTTAAGCATAAAACCTTCTTACAATCACTTGCACTTAGCTCTGCAAGTTATTAACACACAATAAGCTCAAAGCCTTTGCAATCACATAGATCAAACTCTAGCACCTAGAATCTTGGCCTCATTACCCTTAGCACCGCCTACTTACATCGCCTAGCTTTCTATTTATACATTACAAAATGGGCCTAAACATGGGTAAACCCATGGGCCGACATCCCATACCCGTTACATAAACCCTAAACCCAAAAATGCACTAAGAAGGGGCCGAGATCCTGCGATCTCTGCTTCACCTTGCGCTCCACCTTCGACCAGCGTGTCGAAGTCCCAAAATTGTTCAATCATGACGCAAGTTCACCAAAAATTGGTTAAGGGCCAACAAGCCCCCAACACTCACCTGTGACTCGTCCCGAATCACTATGATCTGGGTAACTCTGCCTCAAATGCCTTGAGATTGGCTCGAGATGCTTTGACCTGTTGCTTCTCCAGAGCCTCCTTCTCAGAAAACTCCTGAATGATCTTCTTGGTGACAGGTACTTCCAATCGTTGTTCAACTGAGGTGACTACTTTTTCTAGCTGTGTACCTTGTCCTTCAATTTCCTCAAAAAGTACGCAAGCTGCATCTTGCACTGGCTGGAGTTGCTGGGTTACTTACATGACCTTACTCTGAATGGCATGGGCCTGCTACTGAACCATGCACTGTTCCTGAGCTCTTTTCATCCTCTTGACCAGTGATAGTAGCTTCAACTATGCTTGCATTGTTTCTGCTTGTTGTTTTTCCTCNACCCCAGTGTGGGGCTACGTCCACCAACTCTTCTCTTCTTTATTATCTTCTCTCAATATTCTACAAGAACAAAGACACATGAACCCACTCCTCATAGGAAAATAGATCTGTGCGCACCTCGCTAGATCCTCCTTTCCCAATCTATGTTTAAGCACAAAACCTTATTACAATCACTTACACTTAGCTCTACAAGTTATTAACACATAGTAAGCACAAAGCCTTTGCAATCAAATAGATCAAAATATAGCACTTAGCATCTTGACCTCATTACCCTTAGCATCACCTACTTACATCGCCTATCTTTCTATTTATACATTACAAAATGGGCCTAAACATGGGTAAACCCATGGGCCGACATCCCATACCTGTTGCATAAACCCTAAACCCAAAAATGCCCTAAGAAGGGGCTGAGATCTCTTGATCTCCACTTCGCCTTGCATTCTTCTTTTGACCAGCCTGTCAAATTCCCAAAATTGGTCAATCGTGACCTAAGATCACCAAAACTTGGTCAAGGGCCAACACGGCCTGAGCCACACCAACCCTTAACATGGCTGGATTTGTTTTCCTTGCAGGTTTCGAACCAGTGACTTTAACATCATGGAGTGCCTTAACATCACACTCCGTCACCGAGTGTCCTACACCTCGGGTAATTATGAAATTGAAGGACACAGGGGTGGGATTTGATCCACTTATGTGTGCACAGGTCACGATACCATTTAATATAGTATCTCTGGGTGAAGCCACACGTTCGACTACTACCTCAAGGTGCCCCCATGGCTCTAGGGAAAACCCTCATGAGAATTGAACCTTTCCCAATGGTGAAAAACTCCTTGCTTTCCACCATTGGATCCAACCCCTTTGGGCTTCAATGTTGGAGTATTAATGTGCAACATATCTAAGAAAGTTGCATCCATAACACTATTTTTAGCACATTATCGAGATGATTTATTCATAGATTCATTTGATAATCTCCTCCTCTGACTACATTGTCGTTGGTCACTTAGAGTCTCAGTCAAAGAAGGGGTTCCTCTTCTTCCTTCATGGGATAGCCTAGAGTGTCCGCGGGGAATTTTTGGAGACTCTTGTCTCGACATCTCACCTTGATATATATCCTTTGAAAATTCATGAATATGAAAGTTCATAAGTTATAGAAACATTAAATGGAAATATTAAATTTATAAAACAAGCATTTAAGCATTTATAACAACTTCAAAGCATCAAAGACATATATTGAAAAAACTAGAACAACTATATTTTTTACTATGATGCTATATATAATGAACATGAAAATATTTAAATATAAAAAAATGTAACATGTAGAAGATAATCTATATATGTGTAAATTGTAGAAGGTAATTTTTAAGATAATCTATGTGTAACATGTTAAAATTTAAGTGAAAAAAATATAGCTAGCTAAAAAAGAAATATTTATTTTAATTTCTAAATATTAGTTACTTTTATGTTACAATCAACAAGACATTAAAACTTTTGATCCATAATCTAGTATCCTAAAAACAATCACTGACAAAAGATTTGCTTAAAACTAAAACAAGAAACAATATTACATGATATGTTGTTGCTATCCTCTTAGATATATGCTCAGAAAAAGCTTCAAGGGATCATTGATCAAACCCTCAGAGAAGATCTCATCATGACACTTAGAACAAATTTCCAAGAAGAACTTTTAGGGTAAAATATCAAAAGACTAATCAACAACATACACAGGTGGCACCAACAATAGAAGAGGACATCGACAACATACACAGGGTGGAATTAGTAAGGAGATGAGGAGGGTGACACCAACAAAAAAATGAGGAGGGCGACACCAACAAGGAGAACCAAAATCCCAAAACAACAACCAAAAATAGATCTACGGCAAGATGGAAAAAGCCCTTAGAGGTCAACGACAATAAGAGGTTGGAGAGGTAAGCCCACGATGGCTTAATACTCCAATAAGAACTATCCTAGAGGGGTCACAACCACTCAAATAAATAATTAAATAATTTAAACAAATAATATTTTATAACATAAAATATTGATTTTTAAATCATAAAAATCAACAAGAAAACAACAAATCAAGGAGAGAGGATCCAAAGTCAAGGCAACTAACTTTCTTTAGGAAGAAGCAAAGAACAAAACAAAAAACCCACACAACAATTAAGGCAGCTGTAACTCAAGCAAGGGTGGTTTCAAGACAAATTCAACAATTAAATTCTTCCAAATTCAAGGCAGCTAACTTTCCTTAGGTACAAGCAAAGACCAAAACCAAAAACCCACACAACAATTAAGGGGGGCGTAATTCAAGCAAGGGTGATTTCAAGACAAAGTCAACAATTAAGTTCTTCTTTAATGGAAGAATGCCCACATGATTCTCATGATATTTATTCATAATATTTTATCATCCCAGCATAAGAGGAAGATCAATGATGTGATCATGCCCTTCTTAACTACTCCTAGGTCTCATGGACCACCCGAGAGAGAAGAGGGTCACACATTATCTCGACTTGGTACTTAACCAAGAAATAAAATAAACCAAAAACCAAAAAACCACACTAATCAGAGTTTTCATATCTGAATTTATGTGATGTGTGAAGTAAGTTACTTTAATATTTGCAAAGAAAGAATGAAGTTTAAACAAAAGTAAAGTACATAATTCAAATTTAATTGCTCAAATACAATTTGAAATATAAAATTTCTGCATCAAATATGAGTGAACAATGCAGAAATTTATAAAAGAAATCAATAGAATTTATTATAGAATGCAATGTCTATGAAATGAGCTTAAAGTAAGATCTGGAAATTTGTTTTTCAGACTCAAACGTTATCTAGAAATGTAATTTTTTTTACTTATATTCAGTGATATCAATTCATAAAATGTAAAACAGAAATCGAAATCAATTTCCAAAGTACAAAAAACCTAAATAAATGAGTCTTCTTGGATTGAAAAATGACATTTTTAGACTCAAAACAAATCTAGAAATGAAATTTTCTACACTAAACTAATTTCTAAAGTAATTGAATGTTGATAATGCAAAACATTACAAACATAAATCTAAATTGTAATTTCCAGCATGCATTAAATTTAATTTAATCTAGTGTATGAACAAAATTGAGGGTACTAGATCACTATGCAAAGATGCCATGTCCCTATACATGGAAATGGTTGAACTCAACCCTGTCCATGCACAGGGACATGCCCAAATTTGGGCCTATCCCTGTGCATGGACAAGGTCGAATTCAGGACTGTCCCTGTGCATGGACAAGTTTGAATTAGTCCTTGTCCATTCACAGGGACATGCCCTTATTCGGGCCTATCCATGTGCATGGACAAAGTCAAATTCGACCATGTCCATGCATAGGGACATGCCCAAATTCTACCATAGAAATAAAATCTTAAAAAAAAGAATTAATTCCTTAATCATTAATTTTTTTTAATGATTTAATAACAATACTTATCAAGAATGAAAATCTACCCCAAATATACCTCTATAAGGACCACCGATTTGCGTATGCTTCGCATGAAATCTTCAATTATATTAAACAAAACTAATCCAAAAGATATTATAGTTTTTCCCCCTTTTTAAAAAAATTATATTAAAAATATGGGAATACAATGAAATTTTGACCAACTTTTAAACTGTAAACCATAAAAGTTCAAACTGTAATGATATAGATTTATATATACATATCAATGGACAAATTCGAATATGGCCCTATCCAGGTACAAGTACATGCCTGCGTATTGTTTAGCCTACACCCTATACCTGTGGAGAGAACTAATTTAGTGGAATTCATTTTTTTGCAAGTTGTATGGTTTGTTCCTAGAATTTTCTATTACATTTAAAATTCAAAGTGGCAATTCTATGTCTGTATGGTGGTTACATCCCGACTGAATATTTTTCCTGGAAGTTGAAAATTAGCTCTCTCGTTTGCAACAATTGACAACATTCTACTAGCTAGTTAATGTAACAAGGGTTGGAGATATTTACCAGAATATAGTTGGTGCCTGAATTACTGTGTGATGGCAATAATTGTTGATTAGTATGAAATAAAGCAAGGAAAGGGCTACTAGTTCATCCTAATTGACTCGATTTACCACTTTTTGAGTTGCATTGGCCAACTATTTATTAGTACTATTTGTTGGAGCACATGAGTTTGGAATTCCAGACAGATTGGAATTCGTCTTGTGCTATAGTACAAAGTGGTGTTTTATAAGAATTCAATATAATGATCCTGGTCAGATTGGGTTCGTTTGTTTGTCTAGGTATTAGATGTCCTTCGTGTCATCTTGTTTTTTTCTTATTAGACTTTTATGCTACCTTGTTTGTTATGTAGTATAATTGTTTTATTCCAAATGAGCTCTTTCATGTATCTAGGTTCTAGATATGGTTTATGTCCTCCTTTTGATGTTTTATTAGACTTTTATGTTACTCTGTATGTTATGTTAGATATCGATAATGTATGTCAGGAACTGAATTCGGGCCTGTCCCTATGCATGGACATTGCTGAATTCAGGCTTGTCCATGCACAGGGATAGGCCCGAATTCTACCATATAAATAAAATGTTAAAAAAATGAACTAATTCCTTAATCGTTAAAACATTTTAATGATTTAATAACAATACTCTCAAGAATGAAAATCTACCCCAAATCTACATCTGTAAATTGTAAAACCATAAAATTTCAAACTGTAATGATATAGATTTATATATACATATCAATGGACAACATCATATTCGACCCTGTCAATGTTAGGAGGAGTTTGACAGGGCCAATTATGGCCCTGCCCATGTATAGGGACATGCCCAAATTCGGGCCTGTACCTGTACATGGGTGGGGTCGTATTCGTCCCTATGAACCTCCATCGTGAACACATGCTAATCATTTACAAGAGTAGTATGAATCCCATTAATCTGTGTAATCAATACTGTTATTATGTGAACAATTTCGATTACTTATGGAACTATCAACACTAGTGCTTTGTAACTCAATTAGCTTCACTTGAATACCTTGTATATATTACATATGTCAAATAGAGTAAGTCCATTGAATTCACATACAAGCTTACAAATCATGTATGAGTTAAAGGGTCATCATAGTATTACCACCTGTTGGCGATGGAAGTCACTCCTGGATTGCTTGCAGGAGCAGAGCCCGACGCCCATCAGTTTATGTCACGGTTTGTGTATGGAAGAGGTGATCGAATGGAAGTAAACTCAGACGATATTGTTTCGCCTCCGAAACTAGGCCCGACACGCATGGGTAGGTGAGGTCTTGGACATACTTCAGACAGTGATTTGTAGTAAGGGTGAGTAGGGGGGAAGACTTATATTAGAGAGATGCAAAGGTCTATTGTCAACATCAGGTTTCTAGCAGACTGTAGGAGAATGCATTTAAACACGAGATCATATTACATTCAAACACAGAAAACCAGGGAATACAATAGTGTCACAATAAAACCTTTATCATAACGCAACTGCAATAATTCATGTGAGTCAGTCAATCATGAACTCCCTCAGTATGAGATGAAAACTAGATGAAATAGGGAAAATGTCTTTCATAAAACCAGAAATCTTACATACAGATACATAACCAGAAAACTAGAGCGTCTGTTAAAACATTACAATCAGGAGCCTCGCTCTACCATCGATAGATTACAAAATACAAAGACTGACTCTATATACTCAAATTTTTTTTCCTATCAGAGGCATGTTCAGTCATCCAAGGCATGGTGTCCCTTCAGCCAAATTCAGACGGATAAATTTTGTCAGACGCCGCCTTAACTGCGCATGGCTCCTGCAGGGGAGATAGTTACAACATTAAAGGCCAACATAGCGTGCGTAGACTTTCTCTGGTCAGATGAGGACCAACCATGACCCTTTGGAGAAAATCAGTGTATAGGACCGTCTCGGGCAGACTGCCTGCCGGAACCCCCATGCCTTGCATTCAATAAGTGAGCTGAGGTTTCAACTACCTCTGTTCAGCTTCATTTAATTCTTTAGCGAGGACCAGGATCGAATTCGGGCTGAACTGGTCTGGGAGGACGCGGTATTCCCTTCTGTGGAAAAACCCAACACTTTGGCACCTTTGCATAAATCTCTTCCTTTCTCAAGTGACCGCGGGCTGTGGCCCTGCGCTTACTCCCAAAGGTGCTTTCGACGTTCACGGATATGAAGGGGCTGATCCTTGCTTCTTGAAATCGCGATGAGCGAAATGCCGAGATGGCTCAGTTTGCTGCCAGGTGTCCCCTTTGGATGGATGGCTGAAAATGATTCGTGATACCGCGGGCCCCACTTTCGGTGCTTTCGGCGCTATCGAAATTCGGGGTTTTGAGATGTGGAACAACATGAAACTCTCACCCCTCGAACTTCCGAATGCCGAAATTTCGATGCGACTAGATCTTGCGCCACGCGTCCTCTAGATGGACGACTGCTATTCTCCCCTGCACACTATGGGCGCGATCTATTGTGTTAACTTCGACGCAACTTCCTTATTCACGATTTCTCGCCAACCGTTGATCTGCTCATATGGATGGATTCGGACCGTTGACACTATAATCCTGCCAGCTCGCTTGATTTTAAGTCCAAAAAAAACTTTTTCCGTGCGCTGCGCCTGGGCGCTCCTCGTGCAACCTGCAGACCTGGATATCCCGATGCCGAAGACAAGAATTTTAGCTAACATATAGGCTCTATGGGGGATAGATTCGTCCCTGTGATGCTCTAAGAACTCATTCTGCAGTGTTAGTGCCTTGCTATTGGGCTATGGAGTCATTTACTAAGACGAAAATATACAAACAGAAAATGAACAAAGACTAACAGACAATATTCACAAACAAAGGAGCTGTCTAAGGCTCAAACAAAACATTTCTTCAGAAAATGCCCATTCACTGGGCTGTTGAAAACCTCTTCACCCTCCAGATCGTGCAACTGGTACGTGTTGTTTGAGAAGACCTCAGAGATTTTGAAGCATCTGATCCAGAGGGTGTCAAACTTGCTATGTTTTCCCTTATCCTATTTGGGTGCATCCCACTTAAGTACCAAATCCTCGATCTTGAACTCTTTCTTCCTGACCTTCCTATCAAAAGCCTATTTGACCCTTTGTTGATGACTATGAGTGGTGTCCCTCACCTGTTCCCTGATTTGTTGTACTTCTACTATCTGATGAATCCTTCTGATCATATGATCCAGCTCTCCCTCATAATCTTGAAAGAACTTCACCGCAAGTAAGGCAAGCTGAGTGGGAAAAACCGCCTCTGCTCCGTAAACCAACTGAAAAGGTGAGGTGCCCATGCATTTCTTCATTGTCACTCGATCAACCCATAAAGCAAATTTCAACTTCGACTCCCAGGCCCTTTTGTTGTCCTCCAATAGTCTTTTGATGATCCTTATTAGGCCCTTGTTGGAGGATTCGGCTAAACCATTGCCCTGGGGATAGTAGGGGGTGGAGTGAATTAGCGAGATTTGGAACTGCTCACAGAACTTAATGAGAGGTTCAGATTTGAAAGAAGCATCATTATCAGTTACGATCCTGTTGGGACAGCCAAATCTGGATATGATATCCTCCAGGAAGATGATAATTACTTTGTGGGATGTACTTCTGGTAGGGACAATTTCTATCCATTTGGTGAAATAATCTGTTGTGGTCAGGATCCATCTGTGCTGGCCACTTGAGGGAGGATGAATCTCCTCGGTAAAGTCTAGCCCCCACTGTTGAAAAGGTGCTAAAGCTATCACAGGCTTCAGTGGTAGTGGCCCAAGCTGCTGTTTCCCTGAGAACTTTTGGCATTTAATGCAGGCCCTGATTTCTTTATTGACATCAACGAATAAAGTGGGCCAGTAATACCCAGCCCTGAGGATTTTGTGAGCTGTGGCCTTCCAGAAATGATGCCCCCCACAAAGGCCTTTGTGGAAATCAAACATGACTTTCTGGGCTTCTAATTGGTTCAGACATCTTAGCAGTACTCCTAGGGGGTCTCTCCAGTATAAGACTTGCCCAATGAGGCAATATCTGACTGCCTTGAGCTTTAAAGCTCTTGCCTTACTTTTACACATTCCATCCGGGGGCTTCAACTCCCGCAGAAAGTACAAAATGTCACGATACGAGGCACACTCTGCCAACAATATGCCTTCTTGAGAGTGTTGACTGGGCAACTCAACTTGCTGAATTCATGAGCAGGTATTGATGAAACTAATGCCCAGGGCTTCGTAATTGGATTCAGCCAATATCTTGGCTAAACCTTGCCCCTTAACCAACTTGGTGGGCTTTATCTCCAAGTCAAATTCCAGGATTCTAGTGATCCATCTGCCTCTTCTCCCATCTATATCAGGCTGTATAAGGATGTCCTTCATAGAAGTCGAAGGAACGTATGCGGTTACCCTTGAGTGTAGGACATAGACTCTGAAAGCTTTGAGAGCTTTCACTAAGGCATAGGCCTATTTCTCCATGATTTCATACCTGATCTCTGCATCTCTTAATGCCCTGCTGAAGAAGGCAATGGGTTGCTCTTGCCCTTCCTTATTTTTCTGCAACAAGACCGCCACTACTGTATCAAAAGAAGCAAAAGAGAAAATTAGGAACTCTTTGGAATAGTCAGGACTGATCAGCACAGGTGCCTCCGTCAATGCCCTTTCTATTTGGATAAAATATTCCCTGGGTTTAGCAGTCCATTTTACTTCATTTCCTTTCCTGAGCATGGCTGTGATATGTTTCACCAACTCAGCAAAATTTGAGACGAATCTCCTCAAGAAATTGATCTTTCCCAGAAAGGCCTGAACTTCCTTCCTGGATCTAGGAAGTGACAGGGTTTGAATCACCTCTACCCTGCTAGGATCAATTCTCACTCCCTCTGCTGATACTATATGGCCTAATAACTTCCCCTCCTTCATAGCAAACAAATATTTCTTGGGGTTTAGGGATAGGCCAAACCTCCGGCACTTCAGGAAAACTTTCCTCAAGTGGCGGCGGTGCTCCTTGTCTGACCTAGAGAAGACAGTGATGTCATCTAGATAGATTATCACAAACTAGTCCTTCTCCCCGATGAAGGCTATATCCATAGCTCGCTAGAACGTTGCTCCCGCATTCATCAATCCAAAAGGCATTTTGGCATACATGAATGTACCCCAAGGAGTGGTGAAGGTTGTTTTTTCTCTGTCCTCAGGCATGACTGATATCTAATTATAACTAGAAAAACCATCAATCATGGATATCCTAGAGGCTCCCGTTACCCTTTGCAATATGTGTTCCATGTTGGGCAGGGGATAATTGTCTTTTCTTGAGCTCCTGTTCAGGTTCCTGAAATCAACACAGAGTCTAATTTCTCCACTTTTCTTCCTTACTGGGACCAAATTGGCCACCCATTCGGAATATCTCAAGGAGACAATAATTTGGGCTTCTAACAATTTCTTCACTTCTTTCTCCATGACAGGTAGCAACATGGGATTTATTTGTCTCAGCTTCTGTCTAAACGGTTTAGCCTCTTCCTTTAGTGGGATCTTGTGCTCAATGACAGATGTGTCATAATTCTTGAGGTCTTCATATGTCCATGCAAACACATCATCAAACTCTTTTAGCAACTCAGTATATTTGGCCTTGTGTTCTCTGGTCAAACTGCTTGATAATTTGACAAACCTGGTCTTATTACATTCGGTTGTATCAACATCTTCATTTGAAACCTTACCCTTTACGGCCACATCATTCCCATCGAACAGTCTTTCCAAGGGGACCAGTCCTCTCGGAATGTGATTGCTGGGCAGCTAAATTATCTGGTGATTAGCAATTTTATTTAAAAACAGCTCAGGGCAAGGGTTACCTTCCAGGTCAGGATCCTGATCAATGTGCAGCGCAGAAAATTCATCAACAGATTGGAGAAATTTTTCGATTTCCAGGGCATCTTCAAATACCTTCCAATGCTTGATGTTGTCCAGTACAGACGACCTATATCTTATTTCAACGTCATATTTGACCCTAGGCGGTAGAGGAACTTTGAGCAAACTAGCTGATATAGCTAAAGAATCGGCTGAAGTATTCTCCCCCCTCAGAATGAAAGAAATGTTAAAGGCCCTGAAGAAATTGTCAATCAGGTCCCATACCTCATTTCTGTAATTCTTGAGCCTGGGATTATTAGCACGATAAGCATTTCTGACTTGCTGGATAATCAACTCAGCATCTCCAAATATTGCTATTTCTTTAATTCCCATCTCCTTTGCGGCCCTCATACCCAGAATAAGAGCTTCATACTCTGCCACATTGTTGGTGATTTTGAATTCCAGCTTGTATGACAGAGATATGGCCTCTTGACAAGGTGATATGAAAACTACCCCAGCACCAGCACCTTCGCTAGAAGAAGCTCCGTCGAAAAACATCTTCCACATGGAAGGGGTTGGAGGGGGAATCAGATAATCAAGACTGGGCTGCTTTCTGACTTGGAAAGGGTCTTCGGGAGCATCAGTGAGCTGCAATAAACTAGACCCCAGGTCGGTGTCAAGTGCAAAGATGGGGTGATTGGTGGGATTTGATTCATCACTAACAATGTAGGCCAACTGAGCTTCTCTATATAACCTCCTTTGTTCCCCTCCAAAGACTGGAATGTGGGCATACGTGAGATCCATCTGCAATGTTCCCCCAAGATATTTAATCCAAGATCTAGACAATAGCATGCCAAATTTGGGGGGAACATCAGCTACCACAATATCCATGACCACACTCTTCATGGGTAGCTGAAACAAAGAAACCACCAGGTCTTTGATGACTCCTAGACACTGCACTCTTCTCGAATCAAAAGAGTACAAATCATGATAA
>JASDQU010243159.1:49025-71138 GCA_032191745.1 Picea mariana
AAGATTCCAAAGCAAGGAGAGGAGAATAAGAGCTTGGAAAATAAATGATAGAATAACTAAATCTTTGATTTAAATATTTGTATTGTGCACAAGTGAATGTGTGCGGAGAATTAAGACAACCATGAAGTTGTGGAAGCTTCCCACATAAAGGTCAGTAAAAAGAACTGTGCAGATCTTAGGATATGTGAGAAGAAAATGGGGTAAAGTTATAGACACAAGAGATCACATTTAGCATAGAACTATGTAAAAACAAGCAAAAACATGTAGCATAAAACTTAGTAAAAATAAGTATGCATAGGTGATGATGCACATGAAGCAATGTAAAGTGTGCGGAGGTTAGGATGCGTTGGAAGCAACGTAAGTGTGCATAGGCTAGGATGTGTGAGAAACTATGTAAAGTATGCGCAGGTTAGGTTTTGTGAGAAGAAAATGGGGTAGAGCTCCCCACACAACATATGTTCCTTGTACACAACATTAAAGTTCACAATAGCATATCAAAAATAGGTTACTGGTATCGCTACTTCTTTAAGAAAATCTCATAAAATACAATGTGCAAAGAACTAAAGAGACAAAAGATAGTTCAAAAGAAAAGGAATTCTCAAACTTCTAGCTTAATAGGAAAATGATTTTTTAAACGAGAAGAATGGAAAAGAAGACAATGTACATGGACGTGTTTGTCTACTGGACAATGTTTAATCAATATTATTGATCTGTAAGGATGTTTAAGTCTTGAAAACGACGCGAGCAAAATAAATCCTCCTGCATTTTTTAAAGAAAATAAATAGACCAAGATAAATTTTCATCATACAGAGAATTCAGACAAAACCTGAGAATGGAGCATGTTTTTTAAGTAACCATTCACAAGGAAAGAAATTTATGTGAAAGGAACAAGATCTATTATATTCAATATTCACAATATGATACAAAATTTAGAAATCTTGGCATAAAGGTCAAAATATCTTTTGGAAAAATGAAAGTAAATGGCCGCTTATGCAGAGAACTTAACATGATATTTCATTGAAAAATCATAAAGAGTGAGCACAGACTTGAAAATTTAGTTTGAGACTAGAAGTCTGGAAAATCACTAGCCATGTATGTCAAAATAGCTCTTTGACAACCTCAAAAAATATACAATTGTTTTTTAAATAATCTCTGTAAAAAGTAAAGGCATTATTCCAAACATACTGCGTTTAGGGCTCCCATGGACCATTAAATAGAAGAAAGACCCGAAATAAAGATATTTCGAAATGGGTCTTAGGTTTTCACAGATCATAAAATAAATAAGACTGAGGAATTATTAAGTCAACAAAAGGAAAGAAGAGGAAAGGAAGATGTAATGGATGCTTCACTTACCAAGAAGGGAATATTCTATTCTGTTGATTTTTATTTAAGTGGTTGACTATGCATTTGAAAAATTATATTAAGATCATAACATACTCATCACAACCTGCCAAAGTAGGGTGAGGGGAATAAAAGTTTGGAAAATAAATGATAGAATAATTAAATGTTTGGATTAAGTCTTTGTATTGTGTGGAAGTGAATGTGTGCTGAGAAATAGGACAATCACGAAGTTGTTGAAGTTTCACACATAAAAGCCAGTAAAAAGAAGTGTGTGGAGGTTAGGATGTTGCAGAAGCAAGCGCGGTAAAGTTCTCTACACAAGAGATCACATTTAGCATAGAACTATGTAAAAACAAGTAAAAAGATCTAGCATAAAACTTAGTAAAAAGAAGTATCCAGAGGTGAAGATGCACCAGAAGCAATGTAAAGTGTGCGGAGGTTAGGATGTGCTAGAAGCAATGTAAAGTGTGTGGAGGATAGGATGTGCAAGAAATAATGTAAAGTGTGCGCATGTTAGGTTTTGCAGAAAGCAAAAAAGGTAGGGTTCCCCACACAACAGATGTTCCTTGTGCACAACATTGAAATTGACAATAGCATATCAAAAACCGTCTACTGATATCATAGCTTATTTAACTAAAGCTCAGAAAAGACAATCTACAAAGGATTGAAGAGATGACAGACAATGCAAAAGCAGAGGAATTCTCAAACTTCCATCTTAACTAGGAAAACTACTTTTGTAAATGAGAATAATGGAAAAGAGGACAGTGTACAGGAAAGGGTTGGTTTACTAGACAATGTTCAATCAATATTGTTGATCTCTAAGGATGTTTAAGTCTTGAAAAGAACCCAAGCATGATGAATCCTCTTGCATTTTTTAAAACAATTAAATGGACCAGGATAAATTCTCATCATACACAGAATTAAAACAAAACTTCATAATGGAGAGGGTTTGTTAAGTAAACATTCACAAGGAAAGAAATGTTTGAGAAAGGACCAAGATTTATTCTATTAAGTATTCACAATATGATATGCAATTTACAAATCATAGTATAAAGGTCAAAATATCTTTTGGTGGAATGAAAGTAAATGACCACACATGTAAATAACTTAACATGATATTTCATTGAAAAATCATGAAGAGTGAACACAAACTCGAAAATTCAGTTTGAAACTCAAAGTCTAAAAAATAACTAGCCATGTATGCCAAAATAGTTCTTTGGAAAGCTCAAAATATACAATTCTCTTTAAAATAAAGTCAGTAAAAAGTAAAGGCGTTTGTCCAAACAGACTGGGATTGGGGCTCTTATGGACCATTAAATAGAAGAAATAAATAAAGATAATTAGAAACGGGTCTTAGGTTTTCACAGATCATAAAATAAATACTTCTAAGGAATTACCAAGTCAACAAAAGAAAAGAAGAGAAAAACATATGTAATGGATGCTTGGGTACTTACCAAGAAGGAAATATTTTGTTACTCTAGTTTGTATGTTGTTTCTTTGTATCTGCCTTTATAAGATTTATTTCTTTGGAATTCAGTTGAAGTAACTTTATTTGGTGGTTATTCTAGGTTAATAATATGTTCCAAGGAGTTCTTGAACCAGTGATCAATATAGTCCTTGATTGGTGGGATGGTGATTTCTTTCTTAACTTGAAGTGGGAAAATATCCTCCTCTAATTCTTTGAATTCCACCTGCAGTTGATCGATAGCTGACAAGTGGTCTTTGTTGTCATTAACAAATGTGAAAATCCATTGTTTCAGTTCTTCTTTAGGATATTCCACAAGGCTATCAAAGTTATTAGATAGTGAGGTCTTCATTTTCGCTAAGGGACTACCAAGTTCTTCTTTAGTGATCATGGTTGAATTCCTGAAAAGTTTCGGGCTCTGCAACTCTTTAACAACACCAAATGCTTTTAAAATATCATATCCTCTCCTTTCACTAATTTTTTTTCAAGCAACAATTGCATGTTGTAGCATTTTTACTCGTGCTTCCTAACATGCCTTTATTTTCTTTATTCTTCTGTTTAAGGGAAGTCCCTGCTGATTTATTTGATGGCCAGTCAAAGTAGTGACCCGTGTGATGAAAGTGTTTAGCCCATTTTTACAGTAGGCTTCATCATGTTGCAAATATTTTTGCAAATATTCAGTAAAATTTGAAATCCTTTGTGAAAGATGACGTAGGATGGTGCTGACCTCCCATGCTTGTTTGATTATCTTGATTCTCATGTTAATGTTTTCAGCAACATAGACTCTAACTCCATTCAACAATTGAAGAACTTTTATAATTGGATTTAAGTTTCTTGGAGTACTTGGAGGAGTTTGTTATGCTGAAAGTATGTCCAATGGTTGTGTAAATAGTGGCTTGGGAGTCAATGCCTCCTCAAGCTCACTTGTTCTCTTCTTCAATTTAATGGTTTGCAACTATTGCCTCAAAATTGAATGGGAAATACAATCTCATGTACAAAAATGTAGTTCCATGAGTCCAGATGGTCCAACCCCCGAGACATCGACTACTGACCTTTATTTTTGAACTACCTTTTTTTTTACACTAACCTTCTCTATCTAAAGTTTATTTTTGTCCTTGTTTTATTGAGTATTCTGCATTGTCAAGTAGTACTCATCAAACAACATTGGTTCTTATTTTGTGTAGTCTTGTGTGACTCCTGGATTTCGAAAATTCTACAGGCCACCTAGTCGGGTAGCTTTGTATTGTTGATTTCCATATCATCAACATTTCCTAAGATTCTCGGATCTTGTGAATTGTCTCTATTTGGGATTTGTTTCCTTTTATGTTGGGACACTATATGTGCCCGTTCAAGATTGAAATGAGGTGGTTTCTCTCCACAGTCACCTCCAACACACACACCATTACTCTCTTCTCCATTTATATTCTACCATTGTGTTCTTTTCCCAAACGAGGAGCTCTTATGTGGCTATGGATTGGAGGAAGACTGGATATTAGTATTTATTTTCCCCATTTGTCTTGATTTTCTTTGGATTTTGGTATTTGAACTTATTTATGTCAACAAGTCGTCACTACATCCATTCTTGCCCTTTTTTTGTAGACAGATTGTCACCGATTTCTTTATCAAATCTCGTGAAAAGGTTGTTGCACCTTATCAATGCTAAATGTTGTGATAAAATACCCTTGGGGTCAAAACCCCATAGGGGTTGTGCTTATTTTATATTAAAGACATTAAGTGCTTCTGAGAGTTCTTTTAGATGTGCTAGATTCATGATGATTTTGTCTCCAACTCGAAAAGGAAACGTAGTGAATCTCTTTTTTCTATTCTTGTCAAATAAAATACACCATGATTCATACTGTCGACAAACTTCATCGAAAAAATATCTATCACAGAAAATTATAGGGAGTAGAAGGGGGTTTTCTTGAAAACCATACAACCATATTTATATATGGTTTTCCTCTTGAATGAAAATTCCCTTTCCCTTGAGAATTTCATCATCTTTCTAAGTTATTCTCTTGGGCTCTGCCCCAATCGACATGTGTCTGAAGTCTCTAACAAACTTATCTTGAACAATGTAAAATTTGAATGGTGATTTATGTCTGCATAGTACTGGGTGCTAAAACTAAACTGGTTCGTTGTGTGTATTTACATTTGCTTTAATAGGGAGAACATCAAAGACATTTCAATAGACAATTGCAAATACCAAATATATGACCATGAAAAATATTTGAGTACTTAAGTAGTTACTCAAATGAAAACAAAGTTCATTTGATATCACCTCTACCCAATCAAAGATGACATCATTTCGAAAGGAAAAGTACGGTGCATATAGATCTGACTTGGGTATGTGTAAATTCGACTCTCTCCTTGTTACAAGTGCAAACAACCATGAAAATTCCCGATATGGTTCTTGTAGAAAATTTATGTCAATTGCTAAAAGGTCACTCAACATGTTTGTAGACGGTAGCATAAAGTCTCTCACTACATTGGAGCTTCCTTCCTGAGAGTCCAGAAAGATGTCTGCATCGACAAGATTAAGAATTTTCTTTGCAGAAGGAAGACAAATAATTTTATCGAACACCTTCAGAGTAAGCATGAATGGATTCTTTTCTTTTGTTGTGACTTTAATCATTATTTTCCTAGAATTTAACCTTCGAGCACACCGAGATACCAGTTCCTTGAAGTCGAAAACTTCAAGTACAGAACTAGCTCTGGCTTAAAAAAATTTAGGTACACAACTAGCACTGACGAGCCCTGTGGTCCAGAGTCTTTCATTTTTATTTTATTTTGGACTCTTGTTCAAGAACCACTAGTAGGAAGCAAAACAATGGAAATTCTTGTCTTGTCTCGCTAGTGATTTGATAGTATCACCGCAAAATGGATCATTTCTTCTTCTATTTTCCATACCACTACTTTTTCAATGGACTTTGATATAGGTGAGATTTATGAATAATTTATTAACGAGCTCCAATTTATTTAAATCCAACTGCGTGGTGCGTATTTACTAGAATTTACTTTCCACACGTATAAACTAACTTTGAAACACATGCGATCATAAATAGAAACCATTAAGTAGCTCATAGAAAAGCAAGATATTTACTTTGAATTAGTCCTAATCACCACCCTTTCTTTGTAAATTGCAGAAAATCAACTTGTCATAAATGCTTTGGTTATAGTGCAAATTACATGGCTTGTCAAAATTCATAATGCAAAACTATTGGATGTATAGAGGAAGGGAATTCTGGAAGATGTGACTGTGCTGAGTGTGGAGATACTATGGTAGCAAAAGGTTCGACACAAGGTGGAAAATGGATAAATAAAAATCCTTTTGATGGTGAGTTTTTTAGAAGATGGATACATCTTGAGTTAGTACATTATCTGCATAAGGGATATCTACAACTTCAATAATAGTCATCGATTTATATTCCTTTTCATATGACAATCCCCAGGAAGTTTATGTCCATGTCATATTCTTTAAGTTTGGCAAGGGAGTTTGTCCATAGACATTCTCTAAATTGTTGTTGAATCAATATTGTTACTGGAGGATGTTGTACATAATTTATCAGCACAAAAATGTTGTTTTCTTTTTCTATTTTTTATATGTGTGTTTTTTATTGCACTTTGATATACATGAAAGTTATGAACAAAACATTACGTAGGTCGAATTGTTTTAAGGAGAAGTGCATGGGGTGTGTTTACTAAAATGTTCTTTCCACACTTGAGATAGTTACAAAATACAGGGAATCATAAATAGAAACCATTAAGCAACTCATACAAAAATGCGACATTTACTTCGCACAAGTCCCAAATAACTCCATTTTCTGCAAATTTGATCAATTCAACGTGCCATAAATGACTCAATTATTGTGCAAATAAAGTGGTTTTTCAGAATTTTTGGTGCATAACCATTGCAAATGCGAAGGTGTGGAAGTGAGGGAGTGAGAGAGGATCAATGGTATAAATTTTACGCACAAGGGTTGAAAATGGAATTAGAACAAGTCTTGATTTTGTGGGAGATATACCTGTGCAGAGTGCACAAGTGTCGAAGATATAGGCGTGTGGAGTGCAAGGATATGGTGATGGAAAAAGAATTTTCACAACATGAAAAATGGGTAAGTAAAAGGTATTTTGACTAAGAAATTTTTGAAAAATAGTGGATTGGCAGAATAATTTTGTACAAGATTTGCATTGAGAATTTTGTACTAGAGTAGTAGGTACATGTGCTAATGGAACGAAAATGCTCCTTTATTCTTCTAATTTCCATGGTTATGCAATTGTTATATAAAATTCTTGTGGCAATCCGCCGCGTTTCAGAAATTTCCTTATCAAAAGGTGTTTTCTACATAGCGATTATTCACAATTTGTGTAGTGTTTTGCATTAGTTGTAAGCACCTGCTTCACGCAACCATGTCTTCTACACGTGTGCACTTCACGAGGGATATTTACGGCTTCAATAGTAGTCATCAATTTATAGTCCTTGTCATCTGAAAGTCTCTAGGAAGTTGATGTCCATGTCATATTCTTGAAGTTTTTCAAGGGAGTTTTCCCATCGACCCTCTCTAAATTGTTGTTGCAACAATATTGTTACTGGAGGATGTGGTACATAAGCTATTGGCACAAGATCATTTCTTTCTTTTTCTATCTGCTATACCTTTTGTTTTTAATGGACTTTGATATATGTGAAATTTATGAATAATACATTATAGAGGTCAAATTGATTTAGGACAAAGTGCATGGTGCATATTTACTAAAATTTCCTTTCCACACCTGAATTAGGTACGGAATATGAGGAATGATAAATAGAAACCATTAAGTAGATCTTAGAAAAGCATGACATTTACTTTTCACTATTCCTAAATAACTTCCATTTTTTCACAAATCTAAGCAAATCAACGTGCCATAAATGACTTGCTTATCATGCAAATTATGTGGCTTGTCAGAAACTATGGTGTGGAACCATTGCAAATTCGAAGGTGTGGAAGTGCAAGAGTGTGAGAGGATTAGTGGTATGAATTGTCTACACAATGGTTGAAAATAGAATTAGAGCAAGTGTTGGATGTGCGAGAGATATACATGTGTAGAGTGCAGAGGTGCATAAGATATAGGTGCACGAAGTGCAGGTATATGGTGATGGAAAACAGATTTGCACAATGTGAAAAATGGGTAAGTAAAGAGGCTTTTGACTAAGAAATGTTTGAAAAATAGTGGATTGGCAGAAGAATTTTATACAAGATTTGCATTGAAAATTTTGTACTAGAGTAGCGGGTACATGAGCTAGTACCAAAAAAAGGCTCCTTCCTTCTTCTAATTGCGATGCTTCCACAAATATTATATAAAAGTTTTGCACCAATTCACTATTGTCCAAAATTTTTCTTATCAAAAGGCTTTTTTGCCTAATGATTTTTCACAATTTGTCAAGTGTTTTGCATTAGTTGTATGCAAACGCTTCACAAAATGATGTCTTGTGCATGCCCGCACTTGGCATAGGAATATTCCTTGCATAGGCAACAAAATATATTTCTAGCACATGTGCGGATAATTCATAGTAGCCATCCTCCCCCACTCCGCATCATGTGATTGTGACAAGGCATGCAACCTGCATGATAACCGACCCATTTATAACATGTTGATTTGCTACGATTTTGGAGGACATAACAGGGATTCAAACATTTAGAACTAATTCAATTCAAATGTACTTCCATTCAATGTCCTTTCCAATGGATTTTTATCTATGGTTACTTGTATTATGAAGGAAATTCACATGTGGAAAACAAATTTTAGTAAATGGGCATGATGCACTTAGCTTTAAAGCAATTCAATCTCCACAATGTATTTATGTTTGCAAATTTTCTAGCTAGAAAGGTTTTTACTTAGTTATTGTCCATGTTATGTGGAGGCTTTTTCCATTACCTTGTGTCAACACTTCACACAACTGTATCTTCTGCACATCAGGTCTAAGCCATTTTTCAGGTTGCGCGGAGGATTTTTCCATTACCATGTCCCCACATTCATCACAAATACATCTTCCACACATTCTCACTTCCCACAGGTATATGACCTGCACAACCAACAACCTATTTTAAACCCTTGTGCGAAAAATTCATAGGATTCATCCCTCTTCACTACGGTACCCTGTTTTAAACTCTTGCCAGCATAATTTATTTTTCTTATGTTCCTACATTTCTGCACTTCTTCTTTCTAGGACAATGTTTGTCTTTCGATAATCTCCAAATCAGACACATTTTTACTTTTCCATTTTTCAAGTTGCACATAGGCTTTTGCTATGACCATAGTTTTGTAGTATGCACAACCATATCTTCAACACCTGTGCAGTTTGTAGAGATGTATCCCACACAGGAAAGACTTGGTCTATTTTCAGCCTATGTCCAGAGAATTCATGTGACTCATTCACCTGCATATGTGTATATCTACACCTGTGCACGTCTACACTCCGTACATCTATATCTTTGGCCACAGTTCGCATAGGTATATCCCCCATGTTGGGTATGTGTTATATTATTTGCACAACTAGCCATAGTGTCTACTACATTGCGCAGGCCATGTAGGGGGATTGATGGGGGTGATAGCCCCCTTGTGCAAGGGTTCAGGGGAAACACCCCCAATAATTTTTTTCCTCGAGAAACGTGTGACATGTTTTCCTTGTTTTTCTTGTTGCTTCGATTTTCGTGTCCATTGTTGGGCGGTTTTTCGACACACATTTTTTTGTCGATGGTTTTCTATTTCTGGTTAAGGAATTAGAGTTGTTGACTAATCCAGGTCATTGGGTTAGGGTTTTGGATGTCGATGGATCCTATATGTATATTGTATTGTAAATAATGTATCACTATGAATGAATATAGAATATGTTGGTTTTCCCGGTTTGGGTTTCCAGGGGAAAAATCTCTGTGTAATGTTTTTATTTTCCATTGTGTCTTTTCAATTCTTTTACTGAAAATTTGTTTGTGGTAAATAATTGTACAAGGTTAAAATCTACATTTGGTATCAGATCTTTGTTGGCTTAAGGGGGACGCCTTTGTGGTCAAGGATTTAGCTCGGGACTGTGATAAGCCTTGTTACAGTGGGAGATCTGTGGTATTGATTTTTCAGGTGAAAAGAAATGGTGAGTAGTTCAAAAATGGAGATCAAGAAGTTTAATGGGAAACATTTTGAGCCGTGGAAGTTCAAGATGGAAGATCTATTAGTGGACAGAGATCAATGGATCACGGTGGATCCAGGTACCGCACTTATAGGAACTTCAACAACTGAGTAGAAAAAGTTGGATCGGAAGGTGAAGAGCACAATCCGACTGTGTCTCTCAAATTCAGTATTACTAAATGTGTCAGAGGAAGCTACATCCAAAGATTTATGGGATAAGTTGGGGAAGTTGTATCAGTCTAAGTCCCTAGTAAATAAACTATTCCTGAGGAAGAATTTGTATAACCCGAGGATGAGAGATGGAGACTCGGTGGTAGAGCATTTGAATGGCTTCAATACTGTGGTAAGTCAATTAGTATCTATTGAGATTAAAATTTTAGATGAAGATAAGTGTACTAGTTTACTGTGATCTTTACTAGACTCGTGGGATAGTGTGGTTGTGGCCATAGGTAGTAATACAACTGCCTTGAATTTTGATGAAGTGGTCTCATCCTTGTTGTCGGAGGAGATGAGACAGAAGAACATGGAAGGACATAACACACATGCGTTATTTGCAAGAGGACGCTCCCATGAAAGAAATAGATCTAAGTCTTCAAGTGGGAGATATAAGTCTAAGGGAAGATCTAAGTCTCCCATAAAGTTTGTAAAGGTATGCTAGAGATGTGGAAAAGAAGGGCACTACAAGAAGCAATGTAGATCCAAAGTTGAGAAAAAGAAGGGATCTGAAAAATCTCTTTCTATAGAAGAAAATACCTCCAAGGAAGAAGGAGGGGATGTGTACTTGGCTTCTTCAAGAACACATGTATATAATGATGCATGGTTGGTTGAATCAGGCATATCCTTTCATATGACTCCCCACAGGGAGTGGTTCTGTGAATATGAAAGGTATGATGGAGGTAATGTTTTATTAGGTGATGAATCGACAACCAAAATCATAGATTGAGGAAAAGTCAAGGTGAGGCTCATAGATGGAAGGATTAGAACACTACCTGATGTTATTCACATCCTAGGATTGGCCATAAATTTTATTTGTGTAAGCAAAATGGACGATGGAGGCGTAAAACCAATATTTGAAAAGGAAACCTGCAGGATGGTTTGAGGAGCAATGGTGGCGCTGAAGGGAGTTTAGTTTGGAACTTTGTATAAGATGGAAGGAAGCACTATTAGTGATGGGTGTAATAGTTCCATTGTTCCTGATATTGGAGTTGAAGAAGAAAGAATTCCTACAATCTATGGAGAAAAGGTTATGTTGTGGCATCAAAGACTAGGGCATATAGTAGAGAAGGGTCTTTGACGACTACACGGTAAAGGTATGGTTGAAGGTATGCCTAAATTCTCTCTAGATTTTGATTTATGTGAACATTGTGTATATGGGAATCATAATCGGGTAAGATTCCCCTCTGGTGCAATGAGGGAAGAAGCAATTTTACAACTAGTTAACAATGATGAGTTTGAACCTATGTCGGTTCCATCATTGGGAAAATATGTGTACTATGTCTCATTTATAGATGAATTCTCGAGGAATAGCTTGATATGTTTCCTCAGGAAGAAATCTGAAGTCTTTGACAAGTTTAAAGAGTTTAAGTCTCTTGTTGAGAATTAAATAGAGAAAAAAATTAAGGTGTTCAGGACAGATAATGGCAGAGAGTTCTGCAGGAATGAATTTGAGGAATTCTTTAAGAAGTGTGGTATAGCAAGGCATAAGACTACTCCATATACACCTCAAAAAAATGGAGTTGTAGAAAGTATGAATAGGACACTGATGGAAAAATCAAGGTGCATGCTCAGTGGTGTCGGGTTAGGGAAAGAATTCTAGGTAGAGGAAGTGGGTACTGCATGTTTCCTAGTCAACAAATCACCCTCATCAGTGTTGGATGCTAAGAATCCACAAGAGGTATGGACTGGTAAGAAGCCTTCTCTCACACATCTCAATGTAATTGGTTATGAGGCCTATGTTCATGTTCCAAAGGAAAACATGAGTAAACTAGATAAGAAGGCTGAAAAGTGTATCTTTATTGGGTATAAATATGGTCTCAAAGGTTATAATATTTAGAACCCAGAAACTAAGAAGTTTGGGTATAGCTGAGATGTGGTATTTAGAGAAATGAAGGATGTTGTTAAACATGAAGTCCTGCCAAGTAAGGAAGAACCAAAGAAAATAGAGTTTGATTCAAAGGATGATGAATCAGACTCTACAGAAGAACATGAATCAGAAGAAGAAGATCCTCATAATCCAATATTGAGGATATCGGGTTGAGAAAGAAGGCTACCGGAAAGTGGATTCAGAGGATGGAAAGCTCTAGAAAAAGGCCATGGATGAAGAAATGGTACCCTTGTATAAGAATGAGGCTTGGGATCTAGTGGATTTGCCAAATGGAAGAAATCTCATTGGCAACAAATGGGTATTTAAAAAGAAGTTGAATGCATAAGGCAAAGTGGAGAAATACAAATCTCAGTTAGTAGCAAAGTGTTATTCCCAAGTCGAGGGAATTGATTTTGGTGACATTTTTTCTCCTGTTGCCAAGTCAACTTCTATAAGCTTTATGTTATTTGTTGTTGTTGCATTTGATTTTGAAGTAGAACAGATGGATGTGAAGAAAACATTCCTACATGGGGATTTGGAAGAAGAAATCTATATGAAGCAACCAAAAGGATTTCCTGTGAAGGGAAAGAAGGAGATCATATGCAAGCTGAAAAAGTCCCTGTATGGTTTAAAAAAACCACCAAGGATGTGGTATCAAAAATTTGATACTTATATGCTGGGACTTAGCTTCACAAGAAGCAAAGAGGATCACTGTGTGTATTTTAAATTAATTGGTGATCATTTGATTTATTTGATCTTGTATGTGGATGGCATGTTGCTGATAGGAAACAACAAGGAGATTATCTAGGATGTGAAAACTCAATTGTCCTCTAAATTTGACATGAAGGATCTGATGCTTCAAATTTCATTTTGGGCATGGAAATTAAAAGAGATCAGAAAAAGAGGAAACTCTGGTTAAATCAGAGAAAATGTTTTGAGACAATATTGCAGAGGTTTAATATGAGGGAATGTAGGCCGGTCAAGGTCCTTATTCCTGTTGGTGTAAAGTTATCTGCGGATCAATGTCCCAAGACACAAGAAGAGGAGGAAAAGATTGTAAGATTGTAAGTTATCTGGTGTAAAGTTATCTACGGATCAATGTCCTAAGAGAACACAATAATACAATGAAACCCAAATTCTATTGATGAATGAAATAGGAAAAGTTTGTAAAATGAAAAGCAATACAAACTAACTAGAATGGTGGTAAATTATCTCTGAAGAGAGAGGAGTCGACTACGCTCATTTGCAAGAAGACATTACAAGAGGCTGAAATTTCCTTATAATATAAAATACTAAACCCTAAGAGGCAAAAACCCTAACTCTAGGAGATGAAGCACCAAAAGGATTGTGGGCCTAGAATTGACTAGTTGATACGTCAACTTCTAGGGGGCACAAATTTTGCATACAATGGCTCTTTGGAAATATTTAATTGAGAAGTACAATTTTGGTAGGCATGGGCAAACCATGGCCACCTCAGGCCCCTAAATGGCCAAAAAACATCATTTAAGGCCTCGAAAGAAACCCAAAAATTTAGGGCCTAAAATCTGTAGATACAAAAACTGCCAAGGTGGAGAATCGTGTTAAGTCATTGGAAGAGGTGGCCGGCCACCAATGTCCACCTGGATCATATGGATTAGTGGGTAAAGCATTGGGATATAACATCATTCTACTAAGTATCAGGGGTTTTTAAAGGAGTTGAATAAATATAATATGATAGTGTCCTTTTTGAAGAATCCTACAAATCAAGCATCCCAAATTACAATATTAAAGCAATAGTGGAGGAAAATAAATGACAGTTCCATTAACAACAACTAGAAAATCACACAAAATTGAGTAAATAGAACAACATATAGATTTTGTTAAACATAACACTTTCACATAGTATGGATAATGAGCTATAAATTGTCCATCTTTACAAGGAAATTCCAAGAGATAAGATACAATCACTCTGTCAATATCCTATCCCAATTATATGGATACAATCCACAAGTAAATAGAACTAGGTTTAACTCCCTAAAGCCTATAATTGCATCTTCAAAATGATTAGCTTAGAATATAGAAAAAATAAGAAGACAAGGACACATTCTAAGCAGAAAGCAAAATGACACACGCCACACACCTTCCCTAACACACGAGAATCCCACCCTTTCTTCCACTATCATCTATGCATATATAGGCTTTCAAGTGGTAGCCTCCCCTTGATTTAGATCGAGGTCCCTTTGTTATTAACTATTGGTCATGGTACCTCATACCCCTAACTAATTCCAAAGGGAAATGATTTCATGAAGCACATGGGAGATGTTTTACTCACTGGAGGGTCAAAATAATATTAGTGAGGCATGTTGGTTTCATGAAGTGTATATATCAACCCCATATGATATTACCTAATAGGAAATGAGAATATGCTATGTGCCTTTAAATAATTTGTGGGAGGTTATGAACAAGCCGATGTAGTGTTGAGGAGGTGTTCCATAAGGGAGAGCATAGTCCATTGATTTAGTATAGTCGGATGAAATGCACATGTCCTAAAGATATCAAACCTATTGCAAGGAGGGAATGTACATGACATCAATTTAGTATGATCGAACAACATGCACATCTCCTATAGATGGAAAGCCTATTGTTAGGAGGGAGTGTGCATGTTAATGATCTAGAAATGATTCAATGACTCATGTACATTTATGATTTGTTGGCCTCATTTCTTATAGTATGATGTACCATAAAATTGCACATAAACCATGCTAGAAATGCACTAATGGTATCCATCCATGTGGTGAGTGGGATTGGTGTGAAGAGTTATTTTTTTTTATGGAAGCCATTAATGGTAGTATTAAAAGTTGATATTTTCTTTTTTATTTCCCTTTATTTTATTTTATTTTAATATTACCATTATAGTTATAGGATGGATAAGAGGTAAAGTTTTCTTAGGTGATGAATCGACAACCAGAATCATAGGTTGAGGAAAATTCAAGTTGAGGCTCATAGATGGAAGGATTAGAATACTACCTGGTGCTCTGCACATCCTAGGATTGGCCAAATTTTTTATTTATGTAAGCAAAATGGACGATGGAGGCGTAAAAACAATATTTGAAAAGGAAACCTGCATGATGGTTAGAGGAGAAATGGTGTTGCTGAAGGGAGATCGGTTTGAAACTTTGTATAATCTGGAAGGAAGCACTATTAATGATGGGTGTAATAGTTCTATTGTTCTTGATATTGGAGTTGAAGAAGAAAGAATTCCTATAGCCCATGGAAAAAAGGTTATGTTGTGGAATCAAAGACTAGGGCATATCGTAGAGAAGGGTCCTTGACTACTACATGGTAAAGGTATGGTTGAAGGTATGCCTAACTTCTCTCTATATTTTGATTTATGTGAACATTGTGTATATGGGAAGCAGAATCGGGTAAGATTCCCCTCTGGTGCAACGAGGGAAGAAAGAATTTTACAACTAGTTCACAATGATGTGTTTGAACATATGTTGGTTCCATCATTAGGAAAATATGTGTGCTATGTCTCATTTATAGATGAATTCTCAAGGAATACTTGGATATATTTCCTTAGGAAGAAATATGAAGTCTTTGACAAGTTTAAAGAGTTTAAGTCTCTTGTTGAGAATTAAATAGAGAAATAAATTAAGGTGTTGAGGATAGATAATGGCAGAGAGTTTTGCAGGAATGAATTTGAAGAATTATGTAAGAAGTGCGGTATAGCAAGGCAGAAGAATACTCCATATACACCTCAGCATAATGGAGTTGTAAAAAGTATGAATAGGATGCTGTGGAAAAACAAGGTGCATGCTCAGTGGTGCTGGTTTAAGGCAATAATTCTGGGCAGAGGCAGTGGGTAATCCATGTTACCTAGTCAACAAATCACCCTCATCAGTGTTGGATGACAAGAATCCACAATAGGTATGGACTGGTAAGAAGCCTTCTCTCACACATCTCAATGTATTTGGCTATGAGGCCTATGTTCATGTTCCAAAGGAAAACATGAGTAATCTAGATAAAAGGCTGAAAAGTGTATCTTTATTGGGTATAAATATGGTCTCAAAGGTTATAAGATTTGGAACCCATAAACTAAGAAGGTTGGGTATAGCTAAGATGTGGTATTTAGAGAATTGAAGGATGTTGTTAAACAAGAAGTCCTGCCAAGTAAGGAAGAACCAGAGAAAATAGAGTTTGATTTAAAGGATGATGAATCAGAATCTACAAAAGAACATGAATCAGAAGAAGAAGATCCTCGTACTCCAATATTGAGGATATCGGTTTGAGAAATAAGACTACCGGAAAGTGGATTCAGAGGATGGAAAGATCTGGAAAAAGGCCATGGATGAAGAAATGACAGCCTTGGATAAGAATGAGGCTTGGGATCTAGTGGAGTTGCCGACTGGAAGAAATCTCATTGGCAACGAATAGGTATTTGAAAATAAGATGAATGCATAAGGCAAAGTGGAGAAATGCAAAGCTCAGTTAGTAGCAAAGGGTTATTTTCGGGTTGAGGGAATTGATTTTGGTGATATTTTTTCTCTTGTTGCCAAGTTAACTTCTATAAGCTTTATGTTATTTGTTGTTGTTGCATTTGATTTTGAAGTAGAACAAATGCATGTGAAGAAAACATTCCCACATGGGGATCTGGAAGAAGAAATCTATATGAAGCAACCAAAAGGATTTCCTGTGAAGGGAAAGAAGGAGCTCATATGCAAGATCAAAAAGTCCCTGTATGGTTTAAAAAAATCACCAAGGATGTGGTATCAAAATTTTGATACTTATATGATGGGACTTGGCTTCACAAGAAGCAAAGAGGATCAATGTGTGTATTTTAAATTAATTGGTGATCATTTGATTTATTTGGTCTTGTATGTGGATGGCATGTTGCTGATAGGAAACAACAAGGAGATTATCCAGGATGTGAAAACTCAATTGTCCTCTAAATTTTACATGAAGGATCTCGGTGCTTCAAATTTCATTTTGGGCATGGAAATTAAAAGAGACGGGAAAAAGAGAAAAATCTAGTTAAATTAGAGAAAATCTGTCGAGACAATATTGCAGAGGTTTAATATGCGGGAATGTAGGCCGGTCAAGGTCCCTATCCCTGTTGATGTAAAGTTATATGCGGATCAATGTCCCAAGACATAGGAAGAGGAGGAAAACATTGTAAGATTGTAAGTTATTTGATGTAAATTTATCTACGGATCAATGTCCTAAGAGAACACAATAAAATAGGAAAAGATTGTAAAATGAAAAGAAATACAAACTAACTATAATGATGGTAAAGTATCTCTGAAGAGAGAGGATTCGACTACGCTCATTTGCAATAAGACATTACAAGAGGCTGAAATTTCCTTATAATATAAAATACTAAACCCTAAGAGGCAAAACCCCTAACTCTAGGAGATGAAGCACCAAAAGGATTTTGGGCCTAGAGTTGAATAGTTGATACGTCAACTTCTAGAGGGCACAAATTTTGCATACAATGGCTCTTTGGAAAGATCTAATTGAGAAGTACGATTTTTGGTAGGCGTGGGTAAACCATGGCCACCTCAAGCCCCTAAATGGCCAAAAAGCATCATTTAAGGCCTCGAAACAACCCCAAAAATTTAGGACCTAAAAACTATAGATAAAAAAATTGCCAAGGTGGAGAATCGTGTTAAGTCATTGGAAGAGGTGGGTGGCATTCAGATATAGCATCATTCTACTAAGTATCAGGGGTTTGTAAAGGAGTTGAATAAATATAATATGATAGTGGCCTTTTTGAAGAATCCTACAAATCAAGCATCCCAAATTACAATATTAAAGCAATAATGGAGGAAAATAAATGACAATTCCATTAACAACAATTAGCAAATCACATAAAATCTAGTAAATAGAACAACATATAGATTTTGTTAAACATAACACTTTCACATAGTATGGATAATGAGCTATAAATTGTCCACATTTACAAGGAAATACCAAGGAATAAGATACAATCACTTTGTCAAACTCCTATCCCAATTATATGGATACAATCCACAAGTAAATAGAACTAGGTTTAACTCCCTAAAGCCTATAATTGCAACTTCAAAACAATTAGCTTAGAATATAGAAAACAAAAGAAGACAAGGACACATTCTAAGAACAAAGCAAAATGACACATGACACACACCTTCCCTAACACATGAGAATCCCACCCTTTCTTCCACTATCATCTATGCATATATAGGCTTTCGAGTGGTAGCCTCCCCTTGATTTAGATCGAGGTCTCTTTGTTGTTAACTATTGGTCATGATACCTCATACCCCTAACTAATTCCAAAGGGAAATGATTTCATGAAGCACATGGGAGATGTTTTACTCAGTGCAGGGTCAAAATAATATTAGTGAGGCATGTCAATTTCATGAAGTATACCATATGATAATACCTCATAGGAAATGAGAATATGCTATGTGCCTTGAAATAATTTGTGGGAGGTTACGAACAAGCCGACGTAGTCCAAGGAGGTGTTCCATAAGGGAGAGCATAGTCCATTGATTTAGTATAGTCGGATGACATGCACATATCCTAAATATATCAAACCTATTGTAAGGAGGGAGTGTACATGGCGTCAATCTAGTATGATCGAACGACATGCACATCTCCTAGAGATGACAAACCTATTGTTAGGAGGGAGTGTGAATGTTAATGATCTAGAAATGATTCAATGACTCAAGTACACTTATGATTTGTTGGCCTCATTTATTATAGCATGATGTACCATAAAATTTCACATAAACCATGCTAGAAATGCAATAATGGTATCCATCCTTGTGGTGAGCGGGATTGGTGTGAAGAGTTATTTTTTTATGGAAGCCATTAAAGGTAGTATTAAAAGTTAATATTTTCCTTTTTTATTTCCCTTTATTTTATTTTATTTTAATATTACCATTATAGTTATAGGATGCATAAGAGTTGTTCCAACCTCATTAGAATTCACATGCAAAAAATAGAATTTCATATCCCATTTCGAAACCAATGGATTAATAGTTTTCTAGATTTTGACATTTTAGGGATAGACTCTATAACACCTCATTCTTCATAAAATTATCATGGAATACAATAGTGCAAAGACCTGAAATGAAGACACCCCTTGATAACAAGACATTTCTACTTAGAACATGGCCTTGTTAGTATGGTGTCACTATTTAGGCACATTGAACAATATGTTTTGGAACCAACCTCTATATCAGCAAATTAAATGAAAAAAATGGAGGGGTTGTTTTGAGCAACAACAGGCACCCAAAGCTTGTGATAATAGAGCTTGTAATCTCATGAAGGACCTCTCTTCATTCAATATCCTAATTAAAGTTTGGAACCAAACCCTAACCTCATCACCCTCGATACGCAGGGTCTAAACAATTTTTAAATCTTGTGGCATGCTTACCTGACTTTGTGATAAGGATGGTATCTATGACCTGAATATCAAATCTTAGTGGCTTCCCATTCACCTCAATAGAATCCTTTAAATTCTCCCTTTTTCTAGCCGCATTGAAATCTAGAGCACTAGGAATGTTTTTTTTAATCCTCCTCGGTAGAAATGCATCTTGATATACCTCCATATTATCTCCCATTGGGTGACAACGTTCACTCATGTTACCATGATTTCTGTTGCTACAAGACCAAGGGTTCACAACTCTAACTTTACCATATTATCTTTGCATTACCTTCTGCCCCAACCTTCCCATTTCTCAATCAACTTGGGGCAATATTTAATATTATCACTAGTCCTCTATCAATTTCCACACCTACATTGATGTAGATGTGATAAATTTCATGTGACATGGCCAACTTCATTATTGTTCAAGCATCGTGGAGGAGTTTTATTATCATTAGAAATATCCCCCAATTCCCCTACCTTTGTGTTGGCCCATGATTTCCTCCTACAGAGGAGTCCACCACAAGCACATTCTTTTCAAATATTTTTTCCAACTCTAACAAAACTCTAAAATCCTTTGTGTTGTGTGTTTATTTTGCAAAAGTCACAATATCGGACAATCACAAAACTTGTGTACTTCTATATAAGTAGACAATGGTATGTATCATGACCCAAATTATGACATAGTTCACATATATCTACCCTAGTGTTCCTAGCAAAAGGGTGCAATGTAGCAATAGTGTACCACTAACCACTAAGAAGTCATTGCAAATGACCCTTCATTTTGTAGACAATGTATCATACATTTTCTTTCCTAGTTTATTTCCCTTTTCCCCTTTCTTGATTATGTTATAAGAAGGTATCAAGTTGGTTCTTGAACTACACCATGCTAAGTGCCATACCTAGAGTTGTGACATTTACAAATCCTCTGATTGATTCAAGAGGCATTGTAAAATCCAATGCCTCCCTCTAATCACTTGGGTGTTGTTTCAACAAGGGGGTTCATAGGTGAGGCAATAGTCAATTGATGAACCATTCCTTGTATTGCATGCCCTGGATATTTAACTTAGTTGAGTCACAAGGTCACAAAATATTTGATCATACTCCTAACCTGATTCACCAACTCTTTGCTTGATTTCTTTGAGTTAAACAATGTTTTTCTACTAAGATTTTGGATTTTGGAACTCTTTGAAAAAGACATGTCACAACTAATCATAATTAAGAGCATGACTACATGGAGCACTTTGCCTACACTTCATGTATCATTACACATAGACACTAGTTTGAAAATCTACCAATCTCACAACATTATTAGTTCCACATGCAATTCAAATAGTTTCACATAGGAGAGAATGTGGCTTCACTTATTCTTCTTCATGACCATGAAACAATGAAAACTAAAGAGTGGATTATCTATGTTCATTTGACGTTCTTGTGGGTTGCATTCCTTGAAACAAAACAAATCCAAATAGACTAGGGTGGGAAACCAAATTCTAATTTCCCACATCAACATTAAGGATACTAGAAACAACTATTGACAAACTCAGGCCAATTCCTATATCAACACTAACATTTCTTATAGACACCATTGTAGGTACACTTTCACTATTAACAATGGAAACACTTATGTTATGTGCGAAAATGGTATTGTAAACTTGATCAACAATAAAAGGTGCAAGGAGTGGGATGAAGGATGGAACAACATCATTGCTACTTTGAGTTTCCTCCTCATTGACATCATGGTTAGCCACAAATACATTTCACCCTCAAAACACTTTTACCAATGCCTCATCCTCCCAATTACACACATTATTGGCTATAGTTTCAAAATCATCATCTTCAGGTGTTGCAAAGTTCATATCATGTCTTTGCATAGTTTGTTGAAGTGCTCATGTACCCTATTTCAACAGTACTTATCTAGATTTGATCTAACAACATTCCCTCAAGTCATTCTAGTGCAATATTTTTTGTACCCTACTTCAACAAAATTTCTTCCTCGTGATCTACATTCTCACCCTCTACTCTTTGGTATTATATGGAGCTATCCAAATCTCCATTCAAGTTTCATAACCTTCTCATCATATCCCATTTCGGGTGCATCTCAATGTTGTATTGTCTCACAAGGACTCTTTCCTGGCGTAGATCCTTCTCATATAATATCACCACCAATCCTCTTTAAGTGGCGTGCATATTTGATAACACTCTATGTGGCCACTAGGCACATTCTTTGGGTACACCATCAATGAATAATTAATCTTCTTAACACATAAACTCCTCCTTCATGTCCTCCTTTAGCACCACCCCTAGCACCAGGATTATGCTCCCATCTCAGTCAATTAGCCTTCCATGGGGCCCCTTCTTAAATTTTTCTAGTGCTTTTATTAAAGATTTATGGTACTACACAACAAACACTGATTTGTAACACAAGCATAAATAAACTACATGCATAACTTCGTCTTTAGATGTTTTTATCCTTAATAACATTCCAAACAAATTTTGTGTATGATCTATGGTGGCGAGGCTATTCCAACAATCTTTTCATCCATTCATACATGATCATGGGAAACTCAAACCAAGATATCTAATGCTCTTCTTCAAAGAGACACATCTACTTGAATATTTCCACTTCCAACACTAAATACATGCATTCTTAATAGGAAAAAGCATAGGTCTACACAT
>JASDQU010243159.1:81802-99185 GCA_032191745.1 Picea mariana
CCTAGTTTATTTCCCTTTTCCCCTTTCTTGATTATGTTATAAGAAGGTATCAAGTTGGTTCTTGAACTACACCATGCTAAGTGCCATACCTAGAGTTGTGACATTTACAAATCCTCTGATTGATTCAAGAGGCATTGTAAAATCCAATGCCTCCCTCTAATCACTTGGGTGTTGTTTCAACAAGGGGGTTCATAGGTGAGGCAATAGTCAATTGATGAACCATTCCTTGTATTGCATGCCCTGGATATTTAACTTAGTTGAGTCACAAGGTCACAAAATATTTGATCATACTCCTAACCTGATTCACCAACTCTTTGCTTGATTTCTTTGAGTTAAACAATGTTTTTCTACTAAGATTTTGGATTTTGGAACTCTTTGAAAAAGACATGTCACAACTAATCATAATTAAGAGCATGACTACATGGAGCACTTTGCCTACACTTCATGTATCATTACACATAGACACTAGTTTGAAAATCTACCAATCTCACAACATTATTAGTTCCACATGCAATTCAAATAGTTTCACATAGGAGAGAATGTGGCTTCACTTATTCTTCTTCATGACCATGAAACAATGAAAACTAAAGAGTGGATTATCTATGTTCATTTGACGTTCTTGTGGGTTGCATTCCTTGAAACAAAACAAATCCAAATAGACTAGGGTGGGAAACCAAATTCTAATTTCCCACATCAACATTAAGGATACTAGAAACAACTATTGACAAACTCAGGCCAATTCCTATATCAACACTAACATTTCTTATAGACACCATTGTAGGTACACTTTCACTATTAACAATGGAAACACTTATGTTATGTGCGAAAATGGTATTGTAAACTTGATCAACAATAAAAGGTGCAAGGAGTGGGATGAAGGATGGAACAACATCATTGCTACTTTGAGTTTCCTCCTCATTGACATCATGGTTAGCCACAAATACATTTCACCCTCAAAACACTTTTACCAATGCCTCATCCTCCCAATTACACACATTATTGGCTATAGTTTCAAAATCATCATCTTCAGGTGTTGCAAAGTTCATATCATGTCTTTGCATAGTTTGTTGAAGTGCTCATGTACCCTATTTCAACAGTACTTATCTAGATTTGATCTAACAACATTCCCTCAAGTCATTCTAGTGCAATATTTTTTGTACCCTACTTCAACAAAATTTCTTCCTCGTGATCTACATTCTCACCCTCTACTCTTTGGTATTATATGGAGCTATCCAAATCTCCATTCAAGTTTCATAACCTTCTCATCATATCCCATTTCGGGTGCATCTCAATGTTGTATTGTCTCACAAGGACTCTTTCCTGGCGTAGATCCTTCTCATATAATATCACCACCAATCCTCTTTAAGTGGCGTGCATATTTGATAACACTCTATGTGGCCACTAGGCACATTCTTTGGGTACACCATCAATGAATAATTAATCTTCTTAACACATAAACTCCTCCTTCATGTCCTCCTTTAGCACCACCCCTAGCACCAGGATTATGCTCCCATCTCAGTCAATTAGCCTTCCATGGGGCCCCTTCTTAAATTTTTCTAGTGCTTTTATTAAAGATTTATGGTACTACACAACAAACACTGATTTGTAACACAAGCATAAATAAACTACATGCATAACTTCGTCTTTAGATGTTTTTATCCTTAATAACATTCCAAACAAATTTTGTGTATGATCTATGGTGGCGAGGCTATTCCAACAATCTTTTCATCCATTCATACATGATCATGGGAAACTCAAACCAAGATATCTAATGCTCTTCTTCAAAGAGACACATCTACTTGAATATTTCCACTTCCAACACTAAATACATGCATTCTTAATAGGAAAAAGCATAGGTCTACACATCAAACTGGTGTTTCAACTCGATGTTCACATACTTCCATTGCATCATAAACAATGAAAACACACACAAAACCACGTCCTCAGAATGCATATACAGATTGGGATTCTCGTTGTCCACGTACTACAAGACGGAAGAAATGAGGGCACCGTGCGTAAGCATGATGCCCTTGAGAAGCTTGGTTGTTCCAAAGGAATAGGGCAGAGCCACCACGTGTGTAACTTCACAATTTGTTTTCTTTGTTTTTATTTTGCAACTACAATTACTGTTATTAGACTCTTTTGGACTTTGGATTTATCCATCTCTTCCACCCCAAGTTGTAATTTTTTCATATTTGAGTTTTGTAAACACTGGTTTTTTTCCACGAGTGAAGGTGAACAATTGGATTTTTTTTCCTTTCAAATTTACAGTTATATTATTAAACTAATTACGCCGAAAGGCATACACCTTTTGACAATTGGCACATTTAATGATCTTTTAACCATAAATTTCAATCATATGGTTATCAATTGAAGATGCTAGCATATTCTTAGTCATCCTTCCAAATCAATGAACGAGATCTCATGTTCATAACTTTCTAGCATTTTTAAAAGCTTCAGTTAACCTGTTTACTTTTTAATATTTACTTAATATGATTAAGAAATTACTGTGTGACCATCTAATTGCCACGTTCAAATGATTAACAAACTTAATTGAAATTACAAATCTACTCCACTATTAACTTTTTATCATTTTATAGTATTAGATTTACATTTGTGCCACGTTTACTTATGGTAGCCGCATAATTACAATCAATTGTTTCATATTCTTCGTTTCATCTTACCAGCCATAAGCCTTTCGGCATTCACTAGTAGTGATTTAGTGGCTGTGTTAGTATAGATATATATTAGCCCAGTTGTTTCGAGGAATCTCATTCTCGTTGGCAGATGCACCATGTCGTAAGGTCAAATCTCAACAACGGGTATCTCATTCTCGTTGGCCTCTGCGAGAACCGAGAAATCGAGGCAGCCCTCTAGAGCACTTGTGTCAATGTAAACATGCCATAATTACTTTGTAAATTAAAAATATATATATTTTATTAAAAAATCTATATTTTTAAGATCTCTAGTTTCAGTTTTTTAATATATAATATTTTACCTAAAATTTTAATTCTAAAGTTGGAAGTTTATTTTTTACGAGAGTACACAATAGATGATTACACCGATTTAATTCTATCTAAAGTGTAATTGAAACATAATAATTTGAATATACATTGCAACAGCTGTTAGCCTCTGACTAAAGTCAAATTTCTTTCTAGTCCTTGTCGAAGGCATAGAGGGACTATAGCGATCGATAATTCGTTGACTTCATATTAGTTTGTCCTTTGACTAAAAATATTTTCATAATATCTATTGTTGGAGAGAATTGAAAACATTGATTTTTATATAATAAAAAATACCATATCTCCCATGATTTGATTGGATAACAGATTGGAGGTCTTATTGCCAGCTTCGCTATTCCCAATGTTTGATATGTTAGCATATCCAAAGTTTTTTGATCATATACGGTCTTTCTGAGTTGTTGTTTTTTTCTTGAAATGTTTGGATATCCAAAGTTTTGAAGATAAATAGTCAGTTTTTTATTAGTTGACTTCATATTAGTTTGTCCTTTGAATAATTTTCTTTTTTACATAGGCTCTACTGTTCGAACTATTGTTACTATTTTTTTTTATTATTGTTATAAAATAATATAATAAATGTTTTTTCGTATGTAAGAGACCTGCCACACTGCATTCTTTATTAAATGTTTACAGAGCAGTTCTGACAGACTTAAATGTTTACCTAACAGGCTTCACAACCTTAAATGTTTACTTAACATGCATGTTACAATACATTTTCTTCCCTTTTTTTTTTATATGCAATGTTCTCTGCATCAATGTGGGCAATATTGTTCTTCAACGACATTGTTGGTTCACTGGTTCATGCTTTCTTCTTGCATGTTCATTGATTTCTTATTTGCATGTTGTTGTTGTTCTTGTTTTCCTATTGGTCTTGTTGTAGTTTGCACGCTTTGGGTTTTGCAACTGCGATTGGAAACGCCCTTCTGTCATTCCCCATTGACAGACGGGTTTGGGTGTCGTGTTTAGCTTCGCTTGCTATTTGCAGTTTGCAGGTGGGAAATTTGACTACTGGGGATACCTGATTCAAAATGCTCTTGCAGAACATCTTTGTATGTGAGGAGAAAATATGATTTCATTTTGCGATGCATCACTGTGGCTGTGATGGAGGTAGGTTATGTGTCGAACATTGGCCTTCTATCGTTCTCCGTTGACAGGCAGGTTTGGGTGCCATGATTATCTTCGCTTGCTATCTGCAGTTTGCAGGTGGGAAATTTGACTGTTGGGGATGCCCGAGTCGAAATCCTCTTGCAGAACATCTTTGTATGTGAGGAGAAAATACGATTCCATTTTCCTATGCATCACTGTGGCTGTGATGGAGGTAGGTTTTGTGTCGAACATTGGCCTTCTGATGTTCCCCATTGATGGGTAGGTTTGGGTGTCGTGATTAGCTTTGCTTTCTATCTGCATTTTGCAGGTGGGAAATTTGACTGTTGGGGATGCCTGAGTCGAAATCCTCTTGCATAACATCTTTGTATGTGAGGAGAAAATACGATTCCCTTTTCCTATGTGTCATTGTGGCTGTGATGGACGTAGGTTTTGTGTCGAACATTGGCAATCAGGAACGATACAAAGACGACATTACAGTCCTGCTTCTCTGGTCGTAGTAATCACATACAAAGATGGATTGCAAGAGGATTTTTATCACTCCCAATATTGAAAAATACCAACCGTGAAAACCACACCTTTCTTAATTTCTTGCACAGTGGCAGGCCTTTGGACGGTCCTACAAGCTTTGAATTTTACCTGACAGGTCTCACAACCTGAAATATTTGGTTAACAGTTGTGTTACAATACATTTTGCTTCGAATTTTTTGATACAATATTGTGTGAAGTGAAATTGGCCAATATTGTTCTTCACCGGCATTCCTGGTCGGCTGGTTGGTGCTTGCTTCTTGGTTTGATGGATGTTGCTTATTGTTGTTTAATTCAACTTTGTAGGGTTCAGGTCCTGCGGCTGTAGTTGGGACTTTTGGTGCTTCTTAACTGGGTTGTTATTTGACGCTTTCTCTTGTTTTCTTAAACTTTGCGATGTTGGGGTACTACATCTGCAGTTGGATCCGTTGTTACATGGTTTTATAGTTGGCTCCCTAGAAAATACTATTAAGATAAAATAATATGCAAAATGTTGTAGTGGATGTAAATTACATCTCTTATGGCTTGAACCAGAGTTTGTCGAGCTCCAACCATACTTCATAGCTGACGATGTTTTTCCCATGGTTAATGTCTCTATGGCTTCATAGTTATGAGAGTAAGTGTTGTTGTGTGAGTGATAAAGTTCTTCTCTCTCTTTCTTTTTCCTCTTGTAAACTTTTTCGTTTTTTCGTTTTGTTCTTCCCCTCTATTATGCGTTTTTGGTTCTATACTTTGCCACGTTTCTATGGTCGCGGGTTCCCGGGGTGGCCAATTGAAAAATCGTCATCTCCATCTATATCTTCACATCACGAGTATAGTCGACCATCGTTCATTTGCATATTTATCCAATTTCTTCTAAACTTGCTCGTTTTTCCCTTTTGCTCTTACCCTCTATTAAGTGTTTATGGTTCTATACTTTGTCATGTTTCTATGCTCGTGGGTTCCCGGTGTCGAGAATTGAAAAATCGTCATCTCCATCTATATATTCACATCACGAGTCTGATCGACCGTCATTCGTTTGCATGCTTAGCCAATTTTATGAACACAGGTTCATGGATAGGTGCTATCGAACTCTGGTAACCCATGTTCAGGGTATACATCTTGCACCCAAAAATTTTGTGCTCTACAATTCGACCCCTGACTCCTCGAACTCAAAACCCTACCTCTACCTACGATGGCTCCGTCTATTCGACCTGCCTTTCCATACTTAGTCGAGTCTTCAAAGTTTCACGGGTTCACGTGTTCCCAAGTTCAGAAAAGTTTAGAAGCATTTTTTCGCTCCCCTCCATCCTCGCCACCTTCCGCCCTTCCCAATGCACATTAATTATGATTTTAAAAGTGACAATCGACCAGACAGGTTCAAAAATATTGGCTTTAATAAGCAAAAATCTCGAGGACATCTCCCATTAAAATGCATAAATAGGCGAATATTATGGGATCTGATAAAAAAATTTGCGTGCATTGCGTGCATTTTGAATTTGCAAAAAGTGTTGACTATTTTAGTTTTTTAAAAGCATAATCATAGTAATAGTGCAATATTGTACTACCACATTTCCATCCATGAATGTGTCATCCACAGAGGTCTTGACGTCGTTTCGCTCTTTAACACTGTGCATATGTTATAAGATGTCATATTTGAGAATCTGCTTGGATATGGGAATGTTAATACGTGCTATTAATGCACATATTAAAAAATATTGGCATTAATAAGAAAAAATATCGAGGGCATATGCCATTAATATGAATTAAACCAAAATCTACGGAAGATTATACTGTCATCCTCCAACGTTGATTTTAAATACTTATTCCCATTTCTCTCTATCATCAAAGAGTTGGGATTTAAGGTGCCTTCTTTGTAATGTTCCTGGTCATGGACATGTAAGAAAACTTAGAGATTCCATTGAGGCCCAATTAAAAGAAGAGAGAATGGTTTTATGTGTGTCAACTTTAAGCTAAAAAAAAACTCTGGTAGCCAACAGAAACTCAGACAGGTAAAAAAAAAAAAAGTATCTTTTGATTGGTGTTGTCCCTATATTCGATGCTTTGCTTGGTTGAAAGGCCTTCCTGGAGATTTGTTTGTTGATATTCTTTGTTTTCTTACTAGGAGTTGGAAGGGATTTTCAGGTCACCTACAAAATGCTCCTTCGTTGAAGTATATAGTTTCTTCCTGTTATCCCCCACTTTAGGGATAACTAAGGAGATTATGTCTGAAGGCCCACATATCCTAGACATGGAGTACCGAGAGCCAGATCGACTTGAGTAGGTCCCTAGAGGGCCCATATTTTCTTCATTTCAGTACCTCCACTTTATCAGCAGCAACACCATCCATCACCTCGGCTTGGTCTTGTAGCAGAGATGGTTCTTTCTCCATGAGGTAATGAGTCTGGGTATCATGGTATGTGTCACTCTGATCCTAAATTTTTTTGAATAGGTGCATCTAGTTCTTTTTTATTCTAATGGGTGCTTGTATCTTATACTTATCCACTTGACCATGTCTGGGGGGAATGACAAGATGCCCTAGTAATCTTGTGCCCATAGGTTTTGAGTTTCCACTAGGGGGATTCATGAAAAGTCATCGTCTTCTCCCATCATGCTTATCACTTTTCCATCTTACTTCCCGCTCATGCATCCCATTACATTGGTCCAGGCATTGGGTTGGCCAATCATTTAAGGGTTGCACCTTGCCTTGTGGGAAGAAGGGGCTAAAGGCTCAGAAGGTAAAAGGAGCTGGAAAAAGATAAAATCCTAAAATAAAACCTCGATGTGCTTCACCCAGGGATCCCCGAGAAAGCAGTAAAAGGCTTCTCAGCAAGAAACAAGAGGGACCCACAAAAATAATAAAACAATACCTAGTCATAGGATAGGGGGTATCATCACGAGCCAACCTATTAATTCCATGGGCATCTAGCAATATGACACTACTAGCAGTTGGTTACCACGCTAGGGTAGTGGCTGTCGGTGGCATAGTCAAGAGAAAGGGGGTCTCATCACGAGCCAACCTTCTCATTTCCGTGAAAGTGCTTGTGGGTAACATTTCCACCACTGGTCACCACTCCAGGGCAGTGTCCCCTTATTAGCTTCTTGATAGAAAAATAAATAAAGAATAAAGAATAAAAGGCATGAATGGGCTTGGAAACATTTTCATCCAAGACAAGTCCAGCTCGCCTTCTACAAAGGCACCCACATGTAAGCCTTGTATTTCCCTTCTATAATTGCACCCCTTGTTAGGACATCCCTTATCCACCTCATCCATTTACATGACTTCGATTTGATTTCTTTCGGAAACATCCCACATTCAGTGGACACTAGCCCAATAGGACGCTCTATCACTTCCTCCAAACTTGCCTTGCATTTTGTATAATATCTTTGAGCACTTGACTGAGTAAAAGGTGTTTTATGCACATGTTTAATGAAATTGAGGATTAGATGTGATTGACATTGCTATGATCCCTGTGACTTATGAGCCCATGGAGGGCGTATATGTTGATGTGCAAGATCATACCCGACGGACAGGTACCATATTGGATAGGTACACATGGGGAGATGATTAGTTGAGACCTCCATGGGGCTGAAGAGCCCACCAGATGGATGTTGAGACCCCAACAAGGGGCAGATACAGGACAAAGGGGTTTGCACTAGAGAAGAGGATGACGTTCCATAGAGGCAGTCTGACAGAGCCTTACCCAGGGGGGTTGTTCCCTCTCTACAGGGATGTTGGCCTTGGAAGGCCCATGATGTCACCCAGGATGCCTGACATCATCCAACATTTATGGACGTTTGGGAGGAAGTTGTGGCAGTTGTGGTAGCTTGGAGAGGCCCAAGGAGGGCTACGTTTTTCTCCAGGAGGCCAATCCTACCCTAAAAAGGGATAACATCACCCTAGAAAGGGCATGATGTCTTTGATTTTGCTTGAATTTATGAAATTTAATGTAAGACAATATTATTTTGTGTTTTGGCCTTGTCGGCCTTGTCAGCCTTTTGGTGACCTAAAATTTAATTAAGGTCATTTGTACTGTATAAGTAAGAGAGAAAAAATCTCTTTTTAAACATCATCTTTCACTCACACTTGTGTGAGGTCTGAAATTTGCACCCTCCTTTAGGGTTTTGGCTGAAATTTTGATGTGCACTTGTTGAAGGAGGCTTTTTCTTGGATATTTTGGAATTTTCTTGGCGGAAGGTTTACAACTAGGGTTTGACATTGATAATACTTGGTGAATGTAAGTGAATTTCTGCAATTATTCTTTATTTGAATGGTTATGATATCTTTTACTTGCATTTTAATGGAATTTGTTAGATTAAACCCTAGGGAATGAGCACATTTTGGTGTACTTGTTTTTTGTCCCTACTAAAGAGCCATTTTATTTGTTGAATATTGATGTTAGAGCCTTTCCATAGCAACACTCTACCTTTTAGTCTTCAAGCTAGCCATCGAAAAATGGCTCCCTAGATTCATTGGTAGTGATGGGGAAAGAGCCGACTATCACATGAGTGATTTTTGGGATTTCTTTCAACTCCATCCTATCAGTGATGATGATGAAGATTTGGTGATGAAAATTTTTTCTGCTACTCTTCATGGGAATGCTAGAAAATGGTATAATGATCTTCCTATTGCTAGCATCAATTCTATGGACCAGTTAGAAGAACCCTTTCTCAAAAAGTGGGGTATGAAATTGGAATATATCCAAACATTACTAAAAGAACTCGAGCATGCAAAAAAAACTGAAAATGAGATTGTCAGGGATTTCCGGGATAGGTTTAACAAACTGCTATATCAGATTACTGGAAATCATCATCCCGAAGACAAGTACCTTCTCTATCTCTTTACCAATGCACTTTTGGTACATCTAGGGTTCCTCCTAAGCAAGAAGAGGCCAAAAACACTCAACAAAGCTGATAACATAGCCATGCGAATCGAGGTGAATCTCTCCTTGTCCAAAGGAAAACACATTTTCTCCCTAGGGACCAAAATCAATGACCCCAACGGTACCCCAGACAATCTTGGTTTGGAAAGATTAGTTTCCCTTAAAAATTTTACTGTTGATTTCCAAAAAGAAGGGGAACAAACCATCGACCAACAAGAGGTTGAGGAGAAGGATCCTGAAGGTATTTTCCAATCCCGTGATGAAGAGCAAGAGATTACTCATTCTTCTATCAAGAATAATGAAGACATGGTTGAAGAGCAAGAGCCTGAAGACATCAAGCACGATAATGAGGTATTGATTGGAGATTTTCCCTCTGATGAAGCCATCCAAGAGCCTATTTCTCCTGCACGAGAAGAAGAGAATGAGGTTAGTTTCTTTCCTTTTGAGGATTGTGATAATACCTTGTTCCATGATTCAGATAGTAAAGGAGAAATGGAATCCTCGAATGAAGCAGACTTTCCTTGTTGTACAGTTGAAGATGAAAGAGCAATTCATAAGGATGAAATAGTGATGCATGTTGAAAACACCCAAGTCCTCAAAGCTCCTGCAAAAGAAGAAACCAACATGGTAGGTCACCCTCCTCTCCAAAATTTTGACAATTCTCTACTTTATGATGTGGGAGATAAGGAGGCGATAAATGAGTCTTTGAATGCTTCAAAACTTGCATGTTATGATACAGATAGTGACATGGTTGATAACATTGATGAGTTCATACATGTTGGGATACGTAGGTGGGATGTAGTTGGTTATGATATGGACCCCATTTATGACATCGAGAATCATTTCCAAGTGTTTCCTTTACAATTATCACAACAAATTACTCTTGACCAATGGCAACAAGGAGAAGATATAATTTCCGATATTTTCCAAATACTAAAGGTTGACCTAATCCCTTGTTTTCCTGATATTTTCGGTCATACCTTGAGGATTTTGATTAGTACTCCTCTGGGCACTTGGATTTATTCCATGAAGAATATTATCAAACATTGTTATGATCAGTTCTTAATAGGAGTGAGGACTTTGTTTTCCTAAAGAATGATTCTTGTGACACCTTTCTCCAACCACATTTGATTACTTCACTTTGTTGTGTCTCTAGAGGTGTAGTTGGGAGATATGTTTTTTGTATTGAGTTTCCTCTAGGGAAAACCCTAGAGTCCAAGGGTTGGTTGAATACTTCAAGAATAACTCTGTCATCTCAGTTTTTCAACTTTCCCTTAAGAGTTTTCCAGTGATCTACTAGATTCTTATCAATCCCTTCCAGGGCTTCAGATTATGAGGACGTCCTAGGTAGCCAACTTGCAGACCTTTTGAATCAGTTTTCTGAACCTTGGATTTTTCACGATCCCTTCCTGAAGTGGATTGAGCACCTTCCTCAAAGAATGAATTGGCATGATTTTGTCCCTCCCACCCACCTCCATGAGTTGAGACTTTATTATTTCCGACGATACGATACATTCTCTAACCCATGTTATTTGTGTGCTTAACTTATCACTGTTTTGGTTTATGATGAAGCACAGAGGCAGGTATTGTGAGACATTGCTAGGATGGTTTCATTGGTCATTTGATTACACCTAGCATTCAACCGACATGTAAGTATAAGTAGGTAGGCATTTGCATTCATTGTATATACCATTTTCATTTCATACTAGAGTAGTTTGCTTTCACATTTGTACACATGTTTTCTTTTAGTTATATATATATGAGTTGGGGGTGATATCACCACCCCAAATGATTAGTAATAGATTCTATTGAGATCAAGCAGGTTACAGGTTATGCCAGAGATGTTGAGGTCCTCATGCGCTCTATGGTGAGCACATGTCCCCAAGTTGGAGCCAGATGTTATCCCCCACTTTAGGGATAATTAAGAAGATTATGTCTCGAGGCCCACAGGTCCTAGACATGGAGTACCAAGATCCATATTGACTTGAGCATGGCCCTGGAGGGCCCATATTTTCTTCCTTCAATGCCTCCACTTTGTTCGTAGAAACGTCATCCATCACCTCGGCTCGGTCATGTAGCAGAGATGGTTCTTGCTCCATGAGGTAATGAGTCCAGGTATCATGGTACGTGTCACTCTGATCCTCAAAAATTTTGAATATGTGCATCTAGTTCTTTTTGTTTCTAACGGGTGATTGGATCTTATACTTATATACTTGACCATGTCTGGGGGGAATGACAGGATTCCCTAGTAATCTTGTGCCCATAGGTTTTGAGTTTCCATTGGGGGAATTCATGAAAAGTCATCGTCCACTCCCATCATGCTTATCACTTTTCCATCTTACTTCCCGCTCATCCATCCCATTACATTGGTCTGGGCATTGGGTTGGCCAATCGTTTAAGGGTTGCACCTTGCCTTGTGGGAAGAAGGGGCTAAAGGCCCAGAAGGTAAAAGCAATTGGAAAAATATGAAATCATAAAATAAAACCTCGAGATGCTTCGCCCAAGGATCCCCGAGAAAGCAGTAAAAGTCTTCTAGGCAAGAAACAAGAGGGACCCATAAAAATAATAAAACAAGACCTAGTCAGAGGATAGAGGGTCTCATCACGAGCCAACCTTCTCATTTTCGTGAAAGTTCTTGTGGGTAACATTGCCACCACTGGTCACCACGCCATGGCAGTGTCCCCTAATTAGCTTCTTGAAAGAAAAATAAATAAAGAATAAAGAATAAAAGGCATGAATGGGCTTGGAAACATTTGCATCCAATACAGGTGCAACTCACCTTCTACAAAGGCACCCACAGGTAAGTCTTGCATTTCCCTGCTATCACTACACCCCTTGTCAGTACATCCCTTATCCACCTCATCCATTTACATGAATTGGATTTGATTTCTTCCAGAAACATCCCACATCCAGTGGACACTAGCCCAATAGGACGCCCTGTCACTTCCTCCAAACTTGCCTTGCATATTTGTATAATATCTTTGAGCACTTGACTGAGTAAAAAGAGTTTTATGCACATGTTTAATAAAATTGATGATTAGATGTGATTGACATTGCTATGATCCCTGTGACTTATGAGCCCATGGAGGGTGTATCTGTTGATGTGCAGGATCATACCCGACTGACAAGTACCATATTGGACAGGTACACATGGGGAGATGATTAGTTCAGAGATCCATGGGGTTGAAGAACCCACCAGATGGATGTTGAGACCCCAGCAGGGGGCAGAGATGGGACAAAGGGGTTTGCACCAGAGAACAAGAGGACGTTCCAGAGAGGAAGCATGATAGAGCCTTACCCAGGGGGGTTGTTCCCTTTCCACTGGGACATTGGACTTGGAAGGCCCATGACGCCACTCAGGATTCCTATGACATCATCCAACATTTATGGACGTTTGGGAGGCAGTTGTGGCAATTGTGGCACGTGTGGCAGCTTGGAGAGGCCCAAGGAGGGCTAATTTTTTGCTCCAGGAGACCAATGTTGCCCTAAAAAGGGATAACGTCACCCTAGAAAGGGCATGACATATTTTCTTTTGTTTGATTAGGGTTTAATTTATGACATTTAATGTAAAACAATATTATTTTGTATTTTGGCCTTGTCGGCCTTTTGGTGACCTAAAATTTAATTAAGATCATTTGTATTGTATAAGTAAGAGAGAAAAACTCTATTTTTAAACATCATCTTTCACTCACACTTGTGTGAGGTCTGAAATTTGCGCCCTCCTTCAGGGTTTTGGCTGAAATTTTGATGCATACTTGTTGAAGGAGGCTTTTTCTTGGCTATTTTGGCATTTTCTTGGTGGAAGGTTTACAACTAGGGTTTGGCATTGATAATACTTGGTGAATGTAAGTGAATTTCTACAATTCTTCTTTATTTGAATGGTTATGATATCTTTTACTTGCATTTTAATGGAATTTGTTGGATTAAACCCTAGGGAATGAGCACATGTTGGTCTCCTTGTTTCATGTCCCTACTAAGTTATGCTAAGAGACATTTTATTTGTTGAATATTGATGTTAGAGCCTTGCCATAGCAACACTCTACCTTTTACTCTTCAAGCTAGTCGTTTTTTATCTTGTCATTGAGCTAAAGAAGGAGGAAAACACACTAAGGCCTAGGGTTTCTACACCTTAGTGAGTCGTTTTCCCCTAGGGTTTGATTGATGAAGCCTTGCCTTAGCAACACTTCATCATTAAACTCTCTTGTCTTTAGCCTTGGCATTTATTACTCAAGCTAGTCATTTTAAAATTACCTTTTGAGCTATAGAAGGAGGAAAACACACTAAGGCCTAGGTTTACTACACCTTAGTGAGCCATCTCCCCTAGGGTTTGATTGTCGAAGACTTGCCTTAGCAACACTTCAAAATTAAACCCTATTGTCTTTATCCCTATCATTATAATTTCGGCCCTTCAACTTTTGCAACACTTTTGACTCCATTTACCCTAATAGCGCACTAATCTAAGACCTTTTACTTGATATGATCTTGATCACAAATCCCAAATACTCTTGAACAACATTTAACTCCTTCTAACCCTAGCTTAGACTAACACTTACTAACCATATTGCTGTCGTCATCTACCTGTGTTATAACCATATCCATGCAAAATTTATTGTGTCTTTAAAGCAATTGAAAGATTGGATAAAGCGTTGCTTCTAGTATTGATATTGTTACATTGATCATAAATTGTCATTGATCATTGTGAAGCTTCTTTAGCATTTATTGTGAAGTGATATATTGTAATCATTGATTTGGTTCATTACTAATTGGTCAATTGATTTATCTTAGAAATTCTTTGATTATATGAAGTACTAACCAAGCAAGTGATCTTGCACATGTATAGTTTTCTTGTTGCTTTGTTTCGAGCATGTACACTCTTGGTTATCATTTGTACTTCCGGTTATATTTTATCTTTATTGGTTGTTAAGCCGGACTTTATGATCGGTGGTGACTTATGAGGGGGGGGAATTTACTTAGCCTTTTAATCCCTTTCCTTCTCAAACCCCAAGTCACCTGGGATGTCTCCCCTGGACCTACCACCCTAAAAAAAAAGAGCTATCCTATTGAGGTGACAGTGGTAGGATAGTCTCAGTTTCACCAGTTTTCCCTTCTTCCATCCATATTTTACTCCAACTACAAACTGTGTGATAACACATCCAACAACACAGATTTGGGAAGTGTATCAAATTTTGCAAATCACACAAGAATTTGTCTTCCATTAGAGGAGTCTCACTTGTCGTGGCTTGAAAAGTGGTCTGTAATATTCAGAAATGACGTGAAATATTACTCTATTCATGAATATACTCAGAAGAAAATTATAAATTTGGATCGTCGCGAGTATGAGAAACTGTATGGGTGATTAAAATGACATCCTAAAATTACAGAAGTTTCTATTTCAAAATTTGTTGAACTACTTCTGGGTGTGGTAACAGACTTGACAGAAAGCCATATTCTTTGTCAAATTTTGTTCACTGTCCTTTATATGTAGATACAGACTCCACATACAATCAACTTTCTATTGCCACTGCACATTTTGTTTTACTATTCCTATGCATATGATTGCATCTGGGTCAATGAGCTTTCCCCTCTTTGCATTAATATTCCCCTCCTACTTGAAGGTGGGTATATAACCAAGGAACAATGCTCTCAAAACTTTCTAATCCCTGCATCGACATGTAACTGGAAAACATTAATGGGAAGGAGTTCTAGATTATGGACTTTGCAACACTTTCTGAGGATTACTTTATACTACCACCTTCTGCAAGAAGTTTCGCGTGTTCAGGTAATGATTTAGTTTCTGAAAATCATCTTTTACTACCACATTCATGTAATCATTTTATTTCATTCTCTAGAAGAGACCTTCATGTAGTGGTGTATTCCAGAGATGTTTCCACCTAATGTCAATCTTCCTATTGTTTCCTTTGCTTTGGATAAGGAAAATGCATTTCTTCTATTGCAGTTGATGCGATATTTGAAAAAAAAAATGTTTGAACCATATAATTTCTTATTTTTTAAAATATAGAACAATGTTTTTTTGAACACATGACTGTTTGAAAATTTTTAGGTGTTGTTTGGGATTCACGTCCTTCAAGTATGTTAATTAATCACACAATTAATATTGCTTGTGCCAATGCAATTAAGTCGTCGTCCACTATGGTAATTGCATTAACACTGCAATGTCAGATAATAGATGTTTGACATGTACCAAATGTCAAGGTCATTATTGCACAGGACACCCAGCGTCCAAAGATTTATGGACTCAAAGAAACATTGTATTTGTCGTGAGAAAGCAACACTAAAGTCGATGTTCTTTGCAGGTAAGACAATCCTGCAGTTTAAGTTCTTTGACAATGACAACCCTGCTTGTTCACCCCATTGTCGTACCGCAGTCAATAGCATTGTTCCCATTGCCACCACCAATGTCAATGTCCAAAGCCGAAGCTATTTGGAGCCTGGGGTCACTGCCAATGTGGATTCCTAAAGGTGAAATTACCTAGAACTTGGGATCACGACTTCTTACACTTGACATTAGTATCAGTAGTGATTGAAAGTTGATTGTATGTCGAGTCTGTTACTGCATCCAGAGGTCGCTCAACACTCTTTGACATAGAAACTGGTTGTCTGTCAATTCTGTTACGACTTTGGCATAAAACATTCTGTAATTTTAGAATGTTGATTCAAACGTGCATACAGTTTCTCACGTTCATGGGTATCCAATTTTATAATTTCCTTCTGAGTGTATTTGGGCATGGAGTAATATTTGGTGTCACTTTCGAACATTCCAGACCATTTTGTGGGGCGCCATGTCTGCCACCCCTACGACGAAAGATATATTCTGATGTGATCTACAACATTTGATACACTTGTCAGATCTGTGTTGTTGGAAGAAGCTATGTACTTCAACAGAGGAACATTTTGCAATTGGCTTGGACTTCCCTTCCAATTTATAGTAATAAAAAAAACAAGTTCAACATACAAATATTCAGGCAGGCTTTGCAACCAAACAAATGATCGAATGCAGGAAGAAGAACAGTCACAACATACTTGAATTTTTTTTGTCTCAACTTTTGTTGCCTTACAGGATTTGTTTCCCCCAAATATGATGTCACATAAAACCACTCCCTCATCTTTGAATTGGGCCTGAATCGCATTTCTAAGTTGTCTCAGATGTTAATGATTAGGAACATTACAAGGAAGGCACCTTAAACCTCAAGTTTTCGACGACAAAGGGAAATCAACACTTAACAAAGTATGAAATGTTGAATAACCAACCAATGCAGGCAGGCCATATCTAGAAGAGACAAGTTATTTAAAAAGTTGGGATAGATCTAGTTGGCAGCACCAATGAAGTCCAAGACCCGAAATTGATATTCAACTCGTTTTTTTTTACGAATCAAGCATTTGATCGTCAAGTTGAAATCTATAAAGGACTGTCCACAAGCTTCATTATTGTACATATTTGTTTTTTTTTTGTTAGTGGCAGGCCAAATCGCAATCATTGTGGCAAATAATCTCAACTGTATTTTGTAACCCAACTTATTTGAATATAGAATATTTGTGGGTTTTTTTATGGTGTTTTCCAATCTCTGGTATTGCTTCTTCTTCTTTTTTGTACCTTTTTTTGTGTCGTTAAACATGGATGAAAATTTTTTCTTTCTGTTGTCCAACACTTCAATTTAAATAAAGCCTAATCTATTTGTTCCTTACATTTTACATGGAAGAACATTTTTTCATAGGCCATACTTATGTGGCGCCTGCCCTATACTTAAATAAATAAATGGGAGGACTTGTCCTGCTTTCATTCTTCGGGGTTCCGTAAATAGAATGAATTAATGACTATTACAACAAGGCAACTCAAGTGTTGACGTCATG
>JASDQU010243159.1:99243-112504 GCA_032191745.1 Picea mariana
TATATATATATATATTCATTTTTTTTCTTTCTATTGCTTATTGGTTTCAATGAAATTTGCGAACCGAACAACATCCTGCAAATTGGAATATGATTTACATTTGAAATAGAAATAATATATTAATATATATTAATATGAATACTACTGGAATAAATATAAAAACTCTCTTAGCCAATTATCTGACCACCGGGTCCTGGGTTTGCGGTATCCGACACTTATGTCCCATGTTCTGTCATATACATCTTGCATCCAAATAACTTCTGTGATCTACAATTTATGATTTTACTAGTGAGAACTCACCAAAGGTTCGAAAAGATTGGCATTAATAAATGAACAATATATTTTCTTTTGTGAGTTACTTATCCCTTTTTCCCTTTTCTTCTTCTCGTCTATTATCGCTTTCTGGTTATATACTTAGTCGCCTTTCTAAGATCGCGGGTTCCAGAGTTGGCAGGCTGACATATCTTCATCTCCATCTATATTCTCACATGATGAATTCGATCGACCGATGTTCCTTTCCATACTTAGCCAATTTTATGGCCATGGTTGTCGGGTTGGCGCTTTCGAACTCTGCTGCTTGTTGTTCCGTGATATACATCTTGCACTCAAAACTTCTATGATCTACAATTCCATCGCGGACTCTTCGAACTCGCAAGCTTCACTCTACCAATGTTCACAAATGTATCAAAGTATTTTTCGCTACATTCCATCCCCACTAACTTCGTGTTCTTCCTAATATACATTAATTATGGTCTTACTAGTGACAACTGAACACACTGGTACAAAAAAATTGGCACCCGGACCTCCGCCATATACAAATTGACTGTCGGACTCCAACATCGTCCCCTCTTCTATGTTACAAATTATGCATTCAAATTTTTCGAGCGATACAATTTGACTGTCGGGGCCTCACGTCTTCTGGGGAGACCTTGTGACCTTATTTTGGATCCTCGCCTTGGCGGGTTCATGAATCCTCACCTTGGTGGGTTCATGAATCTCCAATTCCTAGTCATTGTTTCTTGTTCCACCCATCGTCGTACTTCTTTCCAAATATGCAACACCAAAGGTTTGATACTAAAACGCCATCATGCAACAACCGTAAATATCGTCATTAATAAGAAAATTTCCTGAGGACTAACCATCCCTACAGAACTTGTCCAGAAACATGCAAAGAATATCTTTCCAGGTAATGTCAAAGCTATTACAAATTTCAATATAATAGCGAAAACAAGTCTAGGCCAGCGTTTCCCTATTCCATACTTGGACACTTTTTCCATTGCGGGTTCCCGGATTGACGGCCTCAAAATTGTGTTTCTAATCTTCTGTGACTTGAAAATAGTGCTCGAAGTTCCATGATATACAATTTGTTCGCTGGAATGCCCCGTCACAAGCCCAGTCGTCTGCTATTTTTTTTCTTTCTATTGCTTATGGATTTCAACAAAATTTGTGAACCAAACAGGATCCTGCAAATTAGAAGATGATTTATATTTGGACCAAAAATAATCTATTAATATATATTAATATGAATACTATTGGAATAAATATAAAAACTCTCTTTAAATTTTCCCTGTTTTCTCCCCCTCTATTATCCCTTTGTGATTCTATATTTAGTCTCATCTCTATGATCACGGCCTCCTGGATTCGAATATTGGCATATGATTATCTTTATCTATATCTTCACACCATGACCTCGACCGACCGCGGTCCCTTTCAATACTTATCCAATTATCTAACCATCGGGTCTCGGGTTTGCAGTATCCAACACTTATGTCCCATGTTCCGTCATATACATCTTACACCCAAAGAACTTATGTGATCTGCAATTTATGCTTTTACTAGTGAGAACTCACCAGGGGTTCGAAAACATAGACATTAATAAACAAACAATAGATGTTCCTTTGTGAGCTACTTAGCCCTTTTTCCCTTTTCTTCTTCCCGTCTATTATCACTTTTTGGTTATATACTTAGTCGCCTTTCTATGATCGTGGGTTCAAACGTTGGCGGGCTGACATATCTTCATCTCCATCTATATCCTCACATGAAGAATCTGACCAACCGTTGTTCCTTTCCATATTTAGCCAATTTTATGGCTGCGGTTGTCGGGTTGGCTCTTTCGAACTATGTTGCTTCTTGTTCTGTGATATACATATTGCACTCAAAACTTCTGTGATCTACAATTCCACTGTAGACTCCTCAAAATTGCAAGCTTCACTCTACCAGGGTTCACAAATGTTTCAAAGTATATGTCGTTGCCTTCCATCCCCACTAACTTCACATCCTTTCTAATATACATTAATTATGGTCTTACTAGTGACAACTGAACACACTGGTACGAAACAATTGGCACCTGGACCTCCGCCATATACAAATTGACAACCGGACTCCGACATCGTCCCCTATTTCGTGTTACAGATTATGCATTCAAATGTTCTGAGCAATATAATTTGACCGTCGGGGCCTCACGTCTTCTGGGGAGACCTTGTCACCCTATTTTAGATCCTTGTGTTGGCGGGTTCACGAAATCTCCAATTCCTAGTCACGGTTTCCTGTTCTGGCCATCCTCGTACTTGTTTCCAAATATGCAACACCAAAGGTTTAATACTAAAATGCCATCATGCAATAACTGTAAAGATCATCATTAATAAGCAAAAGTATCGAGGACTAACCATCCCTACAGAACTTGTCCAGAAACATGCAAAGAAAATATTTCCAGGTAATGGAAAAGATATTACAAATTTCAATATATTAGCGAAAACAAGTTCGGGCCAGCATTTCCCTATTCCATACTTGGAAACTTTTTCGATTATGGGTTCCCAGATTGACGGCCTCAAAATTGTGTTTTGAATCTTCCACGATTTGCAAACAGTGCCCGGAGTTTCGCGATATACAACTTTTTTGTTGGAATGCCCCGTCATGAGCCCAATCGTCCGTCGTTCCTTTCAATACTTAACCCCAAGTTGGTTGTATCTCCATGAAATTGTACATTTACAGTGTATTGAGTCTTCCCTACCGTTTCCCTATTTCATACTTAGACATTTTTTCGATTGCGGGTTCCCGAACTGGTGGGCTCAGGATTGTGTTTCCAATGTTCCATGACTAGCAAACAGTACCCAGAGTTCCACGATATACAATTTTTCCACAGGAATGCATCATCATGCCCTCTTCCATGTTACACGTTCCATGGTCAACACTCATGAGAGACACAATTTGACCCTTGGGCCCTCACCTCTGCTAGTTGTATCTTGTAGCCCTATTTCGAAGTGTCACCAACCTCTTTCGATAATTAGCCATTCCTTACTTGTTGTTCCTTGTCCCCACCACCTTCCTACTTCTCTCTGGAAATGCAATTGGCAAGCTTTAATGCTAGCACTTCGTCATGCATGAACCTTAAACATGTCATTAATGAGCAAAAGAGTCTGACATATACAAATTGACAGTTAGACTCCCATATCATCCCCTCTTCTGTGGTACACATTTTTCATTCAAGTTCTGAGACATACAAATTGACCCTCGAGAAGTCACGTCTCCTGGGGAACCATTGTCACCCTAATTCTGAAGCTCGTCCGACAACTTTCCATACTTGCCCATTTCAGGGAATCTCTTTCGTGGTTCCTTGGGTTGGCGGGTTCACGAAATCTCCAATTCTTAGTCAATGTTTACTGTTCCCAACCAAGGTTTAATGCTACTATTTCATTATGTAACAACTGTACAGACCGCCCTTAAAAAACAAAAGCGTCGACGAGACAATGAAATTTAAATGAAGCTCGACTCCTCGAATTTAAATTAATTTATCTTCTCTTATTTTCTCTTTTCTGCCCAGAGACATGCAGAAACGATCTTGCCACACAATGGGATATATATTACAAGTTTCGATAGATTAGCGAAAATGAATCCTTCCAATCGTTTCTCTATTCCATACTTGAGCCACTTTTTCGATTGCAGGTTCCCGGATAGGTGGGCTCATGTTTTCACTTCCATTGTTTTGTGTCCTATAAACATTACCCAGACTTCTGCGATATACAAATTGCCCTCTGGACTGTCCTATCACACCCTCTTCGGTGTTATGTGTATTGCACTCAAAAAGTTTTGAGACATACAATTTGACCCTCGCACCCTCACCTATAATGGTTGTACCTTGTAACCCTATTTTGAAGCCCGCCCGACCGCTTTCGATAATTAGACACTCCTTAATTGCTCTTTCCTGTCCCCACGACCTTCATACTTCTTTCTTAATATGAAATTAGTAACCTTTCATGCTAAAAACTCACCATGTAGGAACCATCAACATTGTCATTAATGAGCTAAACACTCAAGGAGATCTCCCATTAATACGCATTAAACCAAGATCTGGGAAGATTTATATTGTCCCTTCTGATTGTTCATCTCAAACGCGGGTCATCGCGTTGGCTCGTTCATGAAATATCCAATGCTTAATTGCTCATTTTTGTATCTGCCATGTTTTCACTTCTATGTATGCAATTACTAGTCTTTAATGCTAACAACGCATCATGCAACAACCGTTGAAATTGTCATTAATGAGTGAAAGTCTCGAGGAGATCTCCCATTCACACACATTGGACCAAGATTTGTGCATCGTTATATTGTCCTTTCCAACTCTTCATTTCAAACATCGTCTGGAGAAAACAAGCGTTCTTGTAAACTTTGGCAGCAGGTCGACAACAGTTTTGTGGAGATACAGTCAATATCTTCAGACGTCAAGACCAGAACTTCCAGTGGTCCAGGGTATACTCTTACTATTCATCCTGTTCCTCCCAGAATGAAGTGATTTGGACCTCTGGAATCGCTCATGCAGGTTGCGTCCCTGGGGTTTTTTATTGTAAGGAGGTGGTCTCTTGGTGCGCTGAAAATATATATTTCAAGCCAAAGAATTATTCCATTGCGCGACCATTCTCCTGTTTCTTTGTCACCTCAGGTATTCCGCAAGATGTTAAGATTGTCGGAGCCAACATTAACCTTTAGCGGACAAGACTGCAAGAATTTCCTAGAAAACCATGATAACGGGTTGGACATCTTAGTCGAGTTCCTCGCAGACCCGACAATGGTTCATGAAGATATCACAAAGTTGCAGGTAAGTTTCTTTAGAAATCCATTCCGGGAAATTGCTTGGCTATTTACAAGCATAACGAGACAGGAATCCACGACAAGCATTTCCGTATAGTTATTTATATTTTGTCCTTCATAGTCAAGGATCAATTCATTTTCGATTGGGGGAAGCTAATTTCCATTGAAATATGTTCCCAGCTGTCACGATTCAAAGAATCGAATAAATTTTATATGTCATCCTACTTGATTTTCGCAATAGTGCATTGTTGTCCATTTCCAAAACTGTCTCTTTCCAAGAAAATAAACTGTGAATTTGACCCAGTAACATTCTGGTACCAGGCCCTGTGGAGGCACAAGGCCTCCCATTGTTTTTATTAGGTTTTTAATGACTTTGTCTAAGTTTTCAAAGATTTATTGTTAGGAAAGGATGCTCCCTGGATGTCTGTCCAGACAACCAAGCTTTTGAACAGCAAGGGGACACTTGAACAAAAGAAAAATCACAGTGTGCTAATGGTCTTTGGCTCCAAGGAAAATCCTGCTTTCCTTCCATGCCACATCACAAACAAGATGTTTTTTATAGAAATAGCAAGGCAATACAAACACTGGTTGCATTTTTTCGATGAAGGAAAAAAAAAAGTTCATTCCTCTGCCATGGAAAGTCGGGGAATTCATGTGCAGAAACGTCAACAAGATTGACGAATTCCCACGCCATTTCAAGAACTTGAACCTAACATATGTTGAAAGGCTAAAAGGGTTTGACCCTAATGGGATTTTTCGAGAACATTTACTATCAGTTGGATTTAGCATCTCTTTTATCCATAGATGCCTAACTGAATACAGAGACAGTGATGACAACACTCTTGCTTCTGACGATTGCGATGTAGAGACATTGCAAAGTGCGACTGAGTTGTACATACAATAGGGAAAAGTATCCAGTGAGAAGAGTTTCCAGTCCCCCACCAACACTCCCAAGAGCACGACATCACAGAGCGTTGCTTCAAAGACCCACCCCAGTAAGAAAGCAACCCATAAATCTTCAAACGGAGGAGGAGATAAAAACCCTCCTCGCAAAAAAATTGATAGTTCTCACAAAGTTCCCCTAACGAAGAAGAGAAAAAAAATTGTAGGGAAGGCGGATGAACCCAAAATTGAAATTGAGTAGATGCAACTTGAAATTGAAATTGAGCACATGCATAAAGTTGACCCATCCGCAGACGCGATGCACCATAGTTCCGCAATGGAAATAGCTGAGACCGACATTTTTTACGAAGATGAATCCTTCGTATTCCAGAGCGTTGTTTTTTACAACCAATCTAAAAATATAATCATTGAAAAGAGAGATGTAACAAATAAGATTTAGGAAAATCTCGTACAAAGATTAACTTTAGGAAAATGCGTCCGTCCCAAATCTCCCTATTTCACCGCGTCACCGGTGATGCTCTTGATGATTCCATTGGAGGAATTGAAGCAGAGAATGCCAAACTGAATGACTGCGTCAAGGAATAGGAGGAGGCTTTCATTGCTACCCCAGAGTTTGTCAGTGCTTTAGAAAAAACTGTACCTGCTACCCCTACAGCCAAGTTAAAAGGATTCTCTAGCCTCCTCGCATCGTGTAGATCCCTTGTAGAGAATAACATCAAGAAAAGAATGCAGCTAGTTACTGAAGCCTAGAAAACATCACAAAATATAGCTTCCTTTCGAAAGAAGGAAAATGATTTTCACGAGCATTTGCAGATGAATTTAAAAAATGATCAACGTTTCTATGAACAGATGCTGACCCCTTTTGCCAACCATGCCATCAACAACTTAGATCTGAAAAGAATACAAGAGGACATCCCCTCCCCAAAGCAGATCAAACAATTAAAAGCATGTTGGAAAAAGAAAGTTAAGAACCTACAACTCATTGTCAAATCATGTGAACAAGCCATGTCAGAAAAAGAAGAATTATTCATAAACCTAACCCAAATAGACTTAGCCGGAAGTACGAATGAGGTTCAAGGCCCAAACTTAATCCTCAAATCCTTGTCAATGACCAAAGAAGCCTTCAATGAACAACTTGATATTTTAAAGGGGTTGTCTTTAGAAACGTTTTACGACATCATTGAATATCGTGCAGATGAGATCGAGAACTGGCTATTGGACTATTCGACACATAATGAAGAAATTGAACAGGCTCTGCATAGTATTTCTCTAGATCTAAGGAAATTAGAAAACGATCTTTTTGACTGAGAAATCCAGGATGAAATCAACATGGCCCCCATGAGAAGCTACATTGAAGAATGGTTCCAATGGAGAATGGACAAGCTCATCGACGAAGGGCAACAACCAGATGACATGATTCAAGCGACCATCGACGAAAGCAACAAAAACACATTGACTTCATCGTAAGTCTATACTGATGTGATCTTGTTTTCTTTATCAATCCATTTATTCTACCTCTTTAAATAGAAATCTCTAACTAAAGACTCATAACTTCCAATTTCTTCTTTTCAGGTATTCCTGTCTACCGTCGTGCACTTCTTCTTTCTAATGTCCTAATTCTTGTACTTATTTATTTTATGGTCCGTGGGAGCCCCAATCCCAGTCTATATGACAAACGCATTTAAATTTCCAGAAATATGGAACAGATTCCAGAAATACGTAACAGACATTATTAATTTTTGATAAATTTCAAAGAAAACTAATTCGAGAATGCTAAATATTTTTTCCTTGAACTATGTTGGATGTCAGGAAATTGTGTTTATTATATTTTAATGTTTAATGTGTGTTTTTCCTGGTCCTTTTTTCCAGGAACCTTTGTTATACGACATTATTAATACTTGATAAATTTCAAAGAAAATTAATTCAGAAATGCTAATTTTTTTTTCCTTCAACTATGTTGGATCTTAGGAAATTGTGTTTATTATATTTGAATGTTTAATGTGTATGCTTCTTGGTCCTTTTTCCCAGGAACCTTTATTGCAAGTCATTTAGACAAAAATTTTCTAAGTCCCATGTTTGAACTATACATACCCTAGGAAAAAACTGCCTCATTCGCATATTAACCTTGGGGGTCATCTACAAGCCAAATGTTTTGTGGTTGGCCAGTGACACACTGCCACAAAGTCATCCTCTACATGGATACCACATGTACTTCAACCTGCTTCCCACGTGTCTCTACTCGGTCCCAGCGTAGCAGTGCATTTATTCCCATTCCAACCTGGCAGGGACTATGCTGCCAGGCAACACTTGTTTAGGTTAAAGATTGATATATGTATACAAGTCAATACTGATATGTTGTGTCAATTCGATTTATCCATTTATTGTGTTAGCATGTGAATATTTATTCAATCCTATTATAAAGAGTGTTTTTTTATAGAAAATTTGGGATATATTTCTCCCTTAAAGCTGGCTTTATGGCGCTTGATTGAGTTTCCACAATTTTCTAGCCAACACAAGAAAGGATTAGGTCACTATGGTGTTCTTCTTGATTATGTCACTATATCATTCTTCTTTTAAGATATTTTCTGATCTCACAGCCAACAATAGGGAATTTGTCAACTCACCTTACAACACAAAAACCATATTTCATAAATTAAAACTCATTTTTTTATTCGAAGTTGTTTAATATCTATTTGACTAAAAACATTATAAATGAGGAGTTTTATTTTTTTTCACATAAATCTATTGAGAATATTAGGAACAAACTAAACACAATTGTATTGAAAATAATGGTAACTAGGTCTTTTATTTTCCTATCGAGATAGATCTATAGTTTCGTTTGTGGTCGATGTAAACAACAAATAACAATTAATCTATGTATTAATTTTAGGAATGATGCAATTAACTTTTATCTTAATTGTGCATATAATGGTTAAGAACATGTGTTTTCTCCTTGGAGGTTATAGGTTCAAATCTAGAAGGCGTAAGGTATGTATACCTCCCTAGACTTGGCAGTCAAATTGTTGTGTCAAATTGTTGAGTTAAGAATGATTCACTAGTTGACTACCTATTAGTTGTAGTTTGACTTTAATTTTTTTTGTTTTTTTCAATGTTAAGCATAGGGGTTTTTTTTCAAAGATGTGCCATTAAAATGGTGTATGATTACTTACAAGTTCTTACCACACTTCTTATGTTGTTATTTTTAGGTAGGTATATTTGTCATTTAATAGGTTTTTCTTTCACTCTTTATGAATTTATCTGTATTCATTCACAAGGTTCTTAGGACGATAATTTTAAGCCAACAATGCACTGTATTCATTCACAAGGTTCCTAGGACGATAATTTTAAGCCAACAATGCACTAGACAGACTTGTTAGGTGTAACCTTAAAAGAATTATTACAACAAAGTTCCAAAAAAATTACTTAGTTCATTTAAACTATGTTATTTAAATTTTTTGTACACGACTCTGAGGATAATTTTAAGCCAACATTATATGTGTTGCACATAGAATATAACAGAGAGAGTACTCTTCCATGTAAGCTAATCACTTCAATATTTCACACAGGGAAATGATTTTCATGAAGTTATTGAAGTTACTGTGAAGTTCTGGTAGCAGTCTCTTGTATGATGATGATAATGATGATGATTAACGTCCACTAAGACCTAATTGGTCTATCAGACCTTAAGAGGGTAAGTGATTACTTGTGATTCTTTAGAATTTTGCTTCTGTGCTCGAAAAACATTAAGATAAGCTTTCCAAGATCACCATACTTTGTTGAGTTAAGAGGTTAGGAAGGTTGGTAGTGTGATCAATATTTTGAAAATGAGATCTAATATGGGTATAGGTTGGACAATCTAAGAGAAAGTGCTTTTCATATTCAACCTTATTAGTGTCACAAAGGTGACACACTCTTTCATCCCATGGCGTTTTAGGAATTGACCAACACCCAGTTTCACTATGGAGCTCGTGAGAATTTGTTCTTATCTTAGCAATGCTTATTTTTTTTCTTTACACTTGGAAAAACAAATAGATAATTTTGATCTTCTAGATTAGGGTTGATTACATCTATGTTGCTAGCAAGATTTGTGCGCTTTTTTGTTTGGTTGATTAGGAATAAGATAAGTAGTCAATATTTTTCCCCTACCAAATACATGGAGGTTGAACTTACTACCTTGACGGAAAGCCAAAATAATGGGAGGTTTAATCAAATTAAAAACATTTCAATTAAATTTGAATCTCCATATTCCAAATCTTCACTGTGTCTAAGGGACATTGTTGGTTAAAATATACAAAAAAATAAATTAATTAATTAAAATTATATGTTGGCAAAACGAAAAATGATAAAGTCTTGAGTGAATTACCTATGAACAAATCTTTTAAGCATTGTGTGAAATCTGCATTAACAAATTCATCTTCATTGTGCATAGTTATATTATAATTTAAGCATRTTCCAGCTTATCGTTCTGCTACTCTTCAACCTGGCTTGACTGCCTCTTCTACCTTGCTTTCGGTTTGAATCCTTCCATAAGCATCATTGCCCAGTACACATGCATATGGGATATCCAAGTTCATGTGCATATGCAGTGAGGAATTGCACCTACAACCATTACTTATGAAACCAGGCGATAAATAACTGGAACTGTTGTTAGATTTGGAATCGGTTCTCAATATGCAATTGGTAATGAACTGGGACACTTTTGGAGGATCTATGGTTCCACATTACGCTCAATAAGAATAACCTTTTTAATATCCCTTCCACTTTGATAACCAATTTTTGTTTGCATACATGTATCGATCTTTTGATTGCTGAAAAAGTCTACTTGCTGTAATTTTTTTGCTGTAGTGACCAGATTTGTTGTAAGTAAGGTATAACTCCTATGGGGTTGGCTGTATAAGGATGGAAAATATGTATGGCTAATTAAGTAATAGTTTTGTCTATACGACAAAAAAGTCTACTTGCTGTAATTTTTCGCTATAGTGACCAGATTTGTTGTGAGTAAGGTATAACTTGTTGGAATAATGTAGAAATTAGGATGCTTAGTTAAGATCTGCGTAACTAAGTGATTGTGGGTTGTTGTGTGCCTGTCCAATTTAGGGTTTGCTGGTGGTTTCAAATCCACCTTTGTAGGAGGTTAGTTCAAGGTTGTTGTGAGCACCTTGTGCTATATATATGTAATTGATTTACATTAATTAAGACAAATTATGTGAGCGTAGACTCGCGTGTGATGTGCCCTTGTGGCCTCACTGTTATTGAGATTAATTGATCTTTGTTTTGTAATTTGGTATCAAAGCCATGAGGGAGTTGTGAGAAGCCGCCGCTTGCCACTACCGCGAGCGTAGCTGTTCGTGGAGATTTCTCCTGCGTGGAGGAGATCCGATCGCTGCTACTGGAGTGGAACACCTGCGTGGAGAGTGAAGGACGAGCTGCCAAGAAGGGTAACGAAGTGTGCCTGCTAAGTGAAGTTGCGTGCTATGTGAATTGTGAAGAGTCGAGTCGCGCCACCCGTAAAGATCCGCCACTGGCAAATCGTGGAGCGTGGAGGGGATACCTGCTATTGTTTTTTTGCCTGCAAATCGCATCTGCGGGCTCTGCGGTGAAGCTGTGAAGGACGAGCTCTTCAGATCCGATCGGCTTATTGGGATGTTGTTATCAACGAGTTGACCATTGATACCCGTCTCTCCGATTAAGGAGTTGTGTATTAAATCATTTCTTCGTTGTATCCGACCAGTTTGTTGTAGATAAGGAGATCACTACTGAGTTTGAAAGAATTGTTGCTCACTTTGTTTGATATCATTGCATCTTCTAATATCCTTGCAGAGAATAGGTGAAGAGAATCGCTGCAACCGAAAAGTGAGGCCGCATGGTATAGAAATATTGCTGCCAACACTGTTGCTGGAAGATCATTTGCATACCTTGAAGATCAGATATTGAGCCACCTGTGAATGAGAGGTGTGCTTGGAGCTAAGGCAAGAGGGCCGTAGACCCAAATTCCTGAAGAGGAAGTGTATCATTCTATTCTGTTTTGTGAAGTTTTTGTTTTAGCTGCCAAGGAAAAGACTTGGCCCTATGCATTGAGCCATCAAAACCACAATATCTGTATCGAATTTATGGTATTGGAGTTGCATTTGGAAGAAGTGTTGCTGGCTTTCGTAAAGGAGAAGAGCCACATTGCAGTACGTGGAGACGTTTCAGCGTCTTGAGTCACAATGGTCAAGACACTACAGGTGGAGAAGCAATGATTGTTGGAACCGTCGACAAAGCCACCGTCGAATTTGTCTCTGCAAGTAGTGATCGATTGTGTGGAGGACATTGTTGCTACATTGAAGGCTACGTAGGAGGAAGGCATTGTTGAGATTGTGGCATGTAAATCATTATTGCTCGTAGGAGTGCATGCACATAATTTTGAGAGGGAAAATCTTCATGAAAAGGATTCTCGTGTCTACATTCAAGTGAAGAGTTGGCTCATTGCTTCCATAGGATCGCGTGGAGAAAAGAGCCACAGTGATGTATTGCAGAAGAAATTTGGTGATAAGAAAGTGTTTTTCGTTACTTGTCATTTCTTTGTAGGTGGTCGAAGCAAATAGGTTCCTCAGTATTGAGCACACATGGAGCACTGTTGTTTTTGGTGCAAGAAATTGTTGTCCAGTGATCATTGTTGTGACGTGAAGACGTGCTTATCATTGATGTTGAAAGAAGACTCAATGTGAAGGAATAGGTCATCAAAGTAGAATTAAATAGCTCCGGAGAGAGCTGAAACACATGTGGAGGAAGAATCAGCAAGAGGAAATATATTTTGCAGGTAAATATAAAGTGTCCGAGGAACACATACCTGATGGAGACCAGGATCAGATTGCGGATCTGGAGCAGATTGATGAAGATGAATAAATCAATGGAATAATGAAAAGGTTAATGCCAGTTTTACCATCATTTTCAGGTAAAAATTTTGATCTTTGGAAAATGAAAATGGAAGGTTTACTTGGATCAGTAGATTTATGGGAACTTGTTCAAAATGGTTATGAATATCCTACTGAGAAGAGAAGAGATAAATTAACATTATATCTTGTTAGTTCAACATTGAATAATGGCATCCTGTCTGCTCTGTTATATGAATTTGGTGAAATAGAGAATGCAAAAATGTTTTGGGATAACCTAGAGATGAAGTTTAGTGTGAGGGGGAGCAAGATAGATAAAGACGAAATTAATCACGTCACTGCTGTTGAAAATGGTGAGTGCATTGTCAGTCTTATAACTGAAATAAAGACTCGAAATGATT
>JASDQU010243160.1:2379-16438 GCA_032191745.1 Picea mariana
CAAGGTCCCAGGAAAGACTGGTTTTGAGATATTGGAGGCCAAGAAGGATTCTCATCTACACCATGTCCCTATCTGGAAAGGTAGTATCCTCCACCCAATTGATCCATAGAGGTTTGCATAGGCATCATCACTAAAGCAGATGTCTACGAAGAGACAAAAGCATGATAAGGATTCTTCAAGTGATGATATATTTTTCCCCCATGTGAAGGGGTTCCTTGAAGAGGGTAGCCCATACCGTAAAACAGATTCCCTCCATATGAAATACTAGAGGACATATGGAGACCTGCCATGGGAAGAGTGTTTAGGAACTGGCATGGTGGACGAAGGATACATAGATGAGGTGTAATAAGTAGAATAACCACCCATTTGAGCACTGGATCCTGAAAGGATGAAGCTAGTATTGGATCCATAGGAAGGGAGATTCCAACCTCCCACCATAAGAGTTGGTTGAGGTACATGACTCCTATCAAATGAATATGTAGACATCAGAGCCATCGTGATCCCAGATCCAAAACTAGGATTCATATCATCGGGAAAGGGAGAGGATGGAAGGGGTGAATACATGTTTTCCATATCAAGAGGAAAATCATTAGAGACCCAAGGCATTGATTGAGTATCATAATTCTTCATACCATTATGAAATGTGGATGGATTCATCATCATGTAATGAGTGAATGTCATAGGGGAGGTAGCGATAAAGGAGGGAGCCAAAGGACCTACACTATACATGATAATGAAAGCTAAATGCATGGTATAAAATCCTAAGGTTGACTAATAATAAAAGAGCACACCAAAATAAAATCAAAATGCCAATATGCACACAAATAGGATAAAGTGGATGAAAGGGGCATCCCTCCCTAAAGTAGGTATTCCTCGCCCAAGAGGGGCCTGAGAGTCCCTGTTGAAGATCAGAGGTATCATAATCAGTTATAAGGGCCCTCATGGAATTAACAACCAGTTGGTCAGATCCCCCTGGAGAGGTAATCCTCCATAAAGGTTGTGTGTTGTTCAACCCTTGTCTGACACAGGGTACTTGCAGAATAACCCCTGCAAGTAACCTATGTGGCACCTAAGTCAATTAACTAAGCAACCATGATATAACCTATGCACAGGTGAATAGTCATAAGTCAATTCCATCGTATGGGCAAGGTAACAAATCTCTAAATCTCGAAAGCACCGCCTCTCATAGAGGTAAGGGTACTAGCAAGATCTGCATATATGAATAAATCCCCATAAATATATCTGACGCTAAGAAAGTATCGGGGGGGATATCCCTTCAACCAAAATCACGCAACCTCATGGTTAAGTCTTGTTTAAGCAGAGCCTCCTGATATTACCAATTATATAATGGATTTCTCCACTCCCATAGTGAGACACATATGTTGATTTAATATCCTTGGAGAAGTTTACTCAGAAAATCCTATTTCACGGCTCTAAATCCTAAGCTAGTTTGTGCACCCTAGAAAAATAAAATCATTACTAATCAATTTTAAATTATAACATTAATTTTAGTGGCCTTGATTACTCAAAAAGGTGTGGTCATGAAAATAATTATGTTATGACTCAGCAAGTAAAATAAATGAATATGAATACAATGCAAACTCCTAACTTCAATTCCCAATAAATGATATGATTTTCAAAATGCAAATCTGAATTTAGTTCTACAATTCCAGATAAGATGCAATCTTTCTTTACATGCACTAATATCAATGATAAGGACTCTAAAGATCAAATACCAATAATGTAAAATTACTAATATTTTTGTATTTTCAATATAAAGGAATGAAAATGCAAGGACTAAACATCAAATTGATATAAAAACTCTATTGTATGTAAAAAAAGACAAACCAAGTAGGATATCAAGGAGAAAACACCCATCCCAAGATGCAAGGACAATCAAATGAAAAGGATGATGGGAAAGGTACCACCCAAAAATTCAACCAAAGAAGGGTTTCCTATCATTCCATGGACACTTAACAGTCATAAAAGAGACCCAAGAAGACTCAGCAACCATAAAACCCAACAACCAAGAAACAAAGGGTGTTGTACGCGACTGTTCAAGGGAAAAGCAAGTATATATGCCTCTTGCAGAAGGACAACACATGTATGTACATGACTATCAGGCAAAAACCTGTGAATATGTGTCAAAACGTAGCCAAGCTAAGGAGAAGGATAAGGAACTCAGACTCAGAATGAACAGAGCATGTCAAGAATTCATACGACAAGAAACTCAATATAAATGAGAGAAATCTAAAGAGAAAAACACTCCAAACCCTGAAAAAAGAAGATTTTATCCCCAGTATGGTCGCCAATTCAGTTACAAGGAAAATCTCCCTATGGCTAGGGGTAAACCACAATAGATGGAAATGACTGCAGAAATCAATTATAATATCAGGTATGCTATATAAACAAATATGCTAGCAAGACAAGATAAAAGGCCTACCTTGTTTAGACGTTCGATGAATTCCATCATTGAGCACTTGACTCAAAGAAATATGCCTACAACTTGTCCTCAACAACCAAGAAACGCAAGCATGTGGTGATAATATATCATGTTAGCACATTCAATATCATAATCCATCAACATTCATAACAAATACACCCATGGAATAAAAATTCAAATATTTTCAAGATATTAATTGGACGAGAAAAGAGTATTTCTATTAAAATGTAATCAGTAGAAGTGAATGAATTACAAACATCTATGTCAGCATCGTTCGGAACTGAGAAACTAAGTCCCTTCTAGCTGGGCCTCCACCACTTCAAACCTCCATGAAAGGCAAGCTCATATAAGAGAGACAATGAGGTTCTCAATCAAGTAGGGAAGAGCTTGGGGGATGAACAATGTGTTCAGACTTAAAAGGACAAAGGGATGCAAACTCAATATGAAGTGAATAGTTTCTCCAGAGTAACTTTTCTCTCAAAGTTGAATTCTTCTCCTCTTTTCCATAGCTCAGATTTGGCCCATTTGTATCCTTCAAGTGGTACTGAAGGGTCGAGTCAGAACGTTTCCAGTATATGGAAGGTCAAGGATCATGGATCTCATGACATGACATGGAAACTCGACACCATTTTTTAATTTTGGGCACAAATCCTGATGTACGCAGACTATAGTGGTGCAACCTGCATATACGCATGTTGTACAATAGGTAGGGCATGTATATGTGGAAAAATAATGTTTTTATCTCTGGGATTTTCAAAAAGGGACTTCAAGTCTGCATAGGGAAATGGAAAAATTCCTTTTGTGCAAGTTTGCATAGGGTGAGGAAAATCTTCCTATTACAAAAACATCCTCATATTCAATCTCAAAAAGGTCACTAAAATGATCAAAACCCTGAAGGTGTTTTTGAGCCGAGAGATTATTTCCATCAAAGATAGGGAGTTACTTATAATGATTTACTAGAGAATCATGAAGGACATGAGGCAAATTGAGAGGCCTATATCTATCTAGGATCTTAGAGGGTATAGTATCAATCTCAGGAGGTATAAGATCAACCTTGGTCACATGAAACTCATCAGATTTTTCTTGAAAATCATGTGATTTAGATGAAGGTTTTTTGTAAGGCTCAACGATGCAATAAGAAGGATATGAAGCTCTTAAAGAAGGATTTTCAAATGAAAATTTGTGCTATTCATTAGAATATAGCAGGTAAAGACAAATTCTTTTAACTTGTTGAGGAAAGGACAAGAGGTAACTGATGAAAAATAATAAGATCTCTTGGAAAAACTTGAATCTTTGATACCTAGTTTTACCATGATGTCCTTCCATGCACCTGTCAATGGATATCATCCCCCAGTGGAGTCTTTGAATCTGAGTGAAGCATGATTGGATTCACCAGGTGAATCATACAACCTTCTTCGTGTTTGACCTCTTTTCACCATCAGAAGTCAAATCTGATCCTTGTCATTTTATCCCAGGAAGATTTCACCTTCACTCCCAGACAATGACTCCAAAATTCTATCAATCGGTAATTTCTTTAGGCTATGTCAAAGACACCCTGAGGTAACCTCAAACCAATCTTTAGGATTGGAAGCTATCCCTTCCAATCGAGAGAGGGTTATCTCATGCAAATCAGTCACCCAATGTCACCTCAATAACTGGTTGTTTACTCAAGAACAATGGCTAGATCATTAATAAGAACATGATTGAAAATGGGGTTTAGGTCAGACAAGAAAAACAATCCATTGGGCATGGAATTTAAACTAAAAACATCAAAGCAATCAATCACTTAGTTAAATGAGTTAACCAACTCAAAGGGAAAGATAGCCCTCCCTTTTATTTATTAATTTGTAGCCAATATTGTGGAAGAAATGGAAAGCATGATCCATCAAACACAAGGAATCTAACAAGGATGAATCTTATGTCCAACTTCAGATGAATTTGGAAGAAGTAGGGATGTCAATCCATCAAACACAAGCCACCTAACAGGGATGAATCTCATATCTAATTTCATGAATGTTCAATGTGATGAAACAAAGCATGCAACCATGAATTCTAAACCTGACAACTGAAGATTTGAAGATAATACATTGAAAGAAATAAACTAGATAAATAAAAATACATAAACAAAGGAATATCACATCACCAGAAAATGAAAGACACATGAATCCTTGGAATGATAAACGCGTGCTTCTGGATTAATCACTTTACATAAAGCTCAAATTTTCAATTACAACAGAGTTTCATCTTCATCAATCCAACCCCATGAAAACCATAAAAATGCTCCAATATATAGATAAAATACCTTACTAGGATAGAGAATTCGAACTCCCCTTCTATCCTATGATTTTGGATCTGATTACATTAAAAATAAGACAAATTCTATATTACTTGCTAAAAATAGCAAATTCGTTTCGCTGGAAATTAGGGGTCAAAGATAACATCATATATCTCGAATCACAATATGTGTGACAAAAATGGGAGAGGTGTTTGGAGATATACCCATTATTGAGAAAATCTTCTTCCTATTTTTTAAAATTACTCTCTGTATTCTCAAGATCTGTGCCCAAAGATGCTAACTAAAACAGGAAAACATTAAATGCTTAAAACTGGAAAATGGGTTGTAAATATTCATTCAAATATCCCAAACTATGACACCTGTGTAAAAATTGAGAGAATATTTTGTTATTGGGTCCGTGTTTGAGAAAATTGTCTTTGGGTTTTTCAAAAAACATATCCAGTTGTTCTAAACGCGATCTTCAAGTTGACTGCAAAAACAATCATGCGTAACGTTCCCTGTTGACTTTGCGTAGCATGCTTGATTTGTTCAACAAAATTCATTTAGGTGGTGGAAGAAACAATGCTAGAGGTTGAAAATTAATTTTGTTTCATCCCTCGATAATTTCCCATTGTCCTTTAACCTTTTCTATACTTACAACATTTGTGTAGCGAGAGCTTGCTACACAAGTATTGTACATGACAATTTTTAAACAAAACTGCAAAGGTATCTTAGATGATGGTTTTAGCTTGTCATCCTTATCTGAATCATGGGTATAAAGAGTTTAAATTTATTTTTACAACAAATATTTGAATTCGAAAACATCCTCACTCTTTTTATCACCATTGAAATTGCATTTTTGTACAGTAAGCCAAATTCCAACAAAACACCCAAAATATTGTAGTGACTCTTTCTCAAAAATTGTGAAGATGTGTCATTTGTATTTTTGCTACCTCTGGAAGTAGTTCTAGACTCCTTCTGGATTCGTCATTAAACTGCATTTTTCATTTGAGATACTTGTTTTCCTTTTTTAATGTTAAGTTTTTCACATTCAAGTTTCCTACCTCCCTGAGCAACATTGCATTTCTTTTCAGTTTTGACTAGGCTTTGGAAATGGATGCACATGCATCATCTATAGCTGGTTTTCATTCTTGAAAGTGTTCCATTACTATGTCCTATGATATCTTTTTTTCCTCAATGATATGGATAATTTGGTCTTCATCCATGTCTTGAGCTTAAGGTTCAACATAATCTATCTACAATGTAGGTGTACGAAACACTCTAGCAGCTGAACCTATGGTTGTTCTATTGGGTTTTTGTGTCTCCTTTGCCTCATCAGTGAACTATAGCTTGATACCCTTCTTCACAATTGAATGACTTGGTGAAGGGCCCTCAATCTCCTTTTCTTTTCCCTTTTCTACAACACTTCTTCTCTTTCTTGTGTTTTCATAGTTTTGTGGTTTTTTGCAAAATGAACTAAAAACTATTAAAGGTAGAAGGGGCTTCAAAACTCAGCAGGAAAATTGCACAAACAATTAGTAGGGCTAGGGTTTTCTCAAATTAGCATAAGAATCTTTCACTGTATGATAGGCAGGGTATTGAGAAAATATGCTTGCATGGACAAAACAAGCCTTATTTGTTTTTACCCAGCAAAACAAGTGAATATGAGATGTGTAGTGAGAGAAATTGCAACAGAGTTTTCATAGCGAAGAATGCTACATAAAGCTTGCGTATCAAGAGTTCATGCACATATTTTCATAGTAGAGGATTCTTGGATTTTGCTCGAGAGGAAATGGTTGATTCACAAGTCGAGGATGAATGCAAATAGACAAAAGGTGGAAAATATACATGCGCGAGTTGAGATATGGATTTTTTTGAAAGCGAAAGTACCCGTTTTGGATGATATGGCTTTCCAACATGTTTCAAGTAACTTGCACAACATGTTTGCACAATGTGCACATGTTTTCATTTTCCAAGGTACAAACTTCATGAAATATGATGATAACCTTTTTGTTGAATCCATCATATGTAATTTCGATCAATGATACACTTTGAAATCAATTTCCCTCCTAGACTTATGACTCGACTTTGACATACCACCTATCCTTTATTTGATCAATGACCTAAGGCTTCTTGAATCATCCCATGAAACAAAACTCACACACACAAACACACATTGTGACTCAATTAGGAAAGCCTTGGTCTTCCCAAGACTAAGGAATGACTTTGTAAACTTGAAACAAACTTTCAACCTTACCCTAAAAATAAAGATACTAAAATTTGGCTCCAATGGGGATGTTATCCTCCTAGTGAGGTAGCAAAGAATAGTAGTCCAGGTGTCTTATCCACTGGACTTTATTTTGACTAAAAAGGACTCTAAAAATGAAAAACAAACTGACTGACAAAACCAAACTAAAAACTGTTGAAAAATGCTCAAAATGAGATTATTTACAGACCAACCTACTCTAAACTAATCCATCAAGTGAAATCATAGATCTAGTGCAGCCATGCAAGTACTTTTTCCAGTGGTTTAAATCTTTTCGTGTGGTTCCCCAGAGGCAATATAAAAGACATGCTTACTAGAAACCCATTTAAAAACTTGCAAAGAAACTCAACATTGGAAAAATCTGAAAAATCTGAAAATGTGTGCCCACTTATAAACTCCAAGAGCACTATAAAAGGATCTTCCAAACATTGCAAACTGATATCCAGACATTGCTCAAGATTGTCACTCTGATGTGTGACCCCTCCAACTGGATTTTTTCCTTTATGCAAGTCTAACTGATGGTTGTCATAGGAAGGATGTAAAACCACATTAGACTGTTGTAATAAAACATATGTTGGCATCAAGGATATAGTTGGTTTTGACACTAACTCATGATCATATTTAATTTCATCCTTACAACTAATCATAGGCTGCAAATTTTGACTATTGAAACCCTTCATATAATCAACAACAGGGTCATCAAACATACGAGAAGATTGTTGGATTTTACTATCAATTTTCTCAAATGAACCTACATGCCTTTGCATCATCCCACACTACTCAACTTCATTGATGGTCTCAAAATTTTATTTCAACAATTTAAATGAAGCAAAGCATAAAGGTACATAATTTTCATCAACAAACTCACTATTTTGCTTATTTCCATGATCATAAATGTAATATGCATGATCAGTGATTCCATGGGACTGCTGAAAAGGAACATCTTCTAATGACAAGCATACATCTAATTGAAAATATGAATTAATTATGTTCTCAATATACAAAGACACAATATCATTTTCTGATAGAGAACATGTAATTGCTTACTCTGAAAATTCAACCTGATATTCTTCATTGTACTCATCATACTTGGGAAAATCATCCACCTCTGCAATGTCATCAATGAAAAACATAGGGACAAAAGTTTTCTCTTCAACAGGATGATCTACAAATTTATTTTCTTGACTGTCTACAAATTAATACATAAAACAATCACCTCCATGCTTATCATGAGATGAATCAAAAGCTAAATTACCACCTTCTTTTTCAACAAGTGGAATATGATCCTCTGCAAAATCATCAACATTTAAAACTTCAAGAGAACACACGATATTATTAAACCTCTACTCAAATTTCAAATCAATTACTTTTTGTTGATATTCACTTCCATGTTCTTTAGCATCCAACTCGTAATTTTGAATTTGTTTACATGCTTGAATATTCTGGTGAACCTCTCGAGCATCATTAAACATTTGTTGTAAGGAGTTAGATATTCTTACTATCAGAAGGAAACACAAATCTGGATGAAAGTTTGTTGCATAATTTAGCATGGCAACATCTTCATTGGGTTGAATTTACTTGGGAAAGTTGTAATAAATACTGGAAAACCTCCTACTAGAAGTAGAAAAAGTTTCATTTCTACTTCTTTTCATGGCATAAAACTTTGTAAGATGTAGATCCAAAGATTTACTCTTGCCCCAAAATTCCAAAAAGACATTCTTCAATTCCTCCAATGAGTCGATTGATCTAGGTTGTAGGTGTTTGTACCATTCTTTAACCTCTCCTTGCAATGTCTGGGAAAAATATCTCATTAAAACATACTCATATTCAATCTCAAAAATGTCACTGAAATGATCAAAACCTTGAAGGTGTTTCTCATCCGAGAGGTTATCTATAACAAAGACAAATAGGTACTTATAATGCTTTACTAGAAAATCATGAAGGGAATGAGGAAAATTGAGAGGCATATATCTATCTGGGATCTTAGAGGGTATAGTATCAAGCTCATCAGGTATAAGATCAACCTTGGTCACCTGAAACTCATCAGATTGGTCTTGAACTTCATGTGATTTAGATGAAGGTTTTTGGTCAGGCTCAACAATGCAATAAGAAGGATATGCAACTCATAAAGAAGGATTTTCAAATGAAAACTTGTGGTCTTCATTAGAATATAGGAGGTAAATATAAATTCTTTTAATGTGTTTAGGAAAGGACAAGAGGTAATTGATGAAAAATAATAAGATCTCTTGGAAAAAACTGAAGCTTTGATACATGGTTTTACTATGATGTCCTTCCATGTCTCTTTCAATGGATCGCGTCCCCCGATGGAGTCTTTGAATTTGATTGAAGCATGATTGGAGTCTCTAGGTGAATGGTACAACCTTCTTTTTGTTTGACCTTTGTTCACCATCATAAGTCAAATATGATCCTTGTCATTTTATCCCAGGGAAGATTTCACCTTCGCTCCTCGTCAACGGCACCAAAATGTTATCACTCGGTAATTTATTTGGGTTGTGTCAAAGCAACCCCTAGGTAACCTCAAACCAATCTTTAGTATTTGAAGCTAGCCCTTCCAATCCAGAGAGGGCTCTCTCATGAAACTCAGTCACCCAGTGTCACCTCAATAATTGGTTGTTTACTCAATAACAATGGCTAGATCATTAATAATAATAGGATTGAAAATTGGGGTTTAGGTTAGACAAAAAAACAATCCATTGGGCATGGAATCTAAACTGAAATGATCAAAGCAATCAATCACCCGGTTAAATGAGTTAACCAACTCCAAGGGCAAGATAGCCCTCCCTTCTAGTTATTAATTTGCAGCAGATATTGTGGAAGAAATGAAAAGAATGATCCATCAAACGTAAAGCATCTAACAAGGATGAATCTTATGTCCAAATTAAGATCAATTTGGAAGAACTAGGGATGAAAATCCATCAAACACAAGCCACCCAAAGAGGATGAATCTCATATATGATTTCATGAATGTTCAATGTGATGAAACAGAGCATGCAACCATGAATTATGAAGTTGACAACTAAACGTTTGAAGATAATACATTGAAACAAATAAATTGGACACATAAAAATACATAAACAAAGGAATATTGCATCACCGGAAAAGGAAAGACACATGAAACCTTGTAATGATAAATTCATACTTTTGGATTAATCACTTTACATAAAGCTCAAATTTTCAATTACAACAGAGTTTTTTCTTCATCAATCCAACCCCCTAAGCACCCTCAAAATGCTCCAATGTATAGATAAACTACCTTACTAGGCTATAGAAGTCGAACTCCCCTACTATCCTATTGTTTTGGATTTGATTACATAAAAAATAAGACAAATTCTATACTACTTGCTAAAATTAGCAAATTTGTTTTGTTGGAAAATAGGAATCAAAGATAACATCATATCTCTCGAATCAAAATAGATGTTACAAAACTGGGAGAGGAATTTGGATATACAACCGTTATTGATAAAAATCTCTTCCATTGTTTTAAAATTATTCTCTATATTCTCGGGATCTGCTCCCAAAGATGACTAAAACAAGAAAACATTAAATACTTAAAACTAGAAAAATGGGTTGTAAAGATTCATTGAAATATCACAAACTATGAAAACTTTGTAAAAAATAAGAGGGGATTTTTTTATTGGGTCCATTCTTGAGAAAATACTCTTTATACTTTTCAAAAGTCATCTCTAGTGTTTCGAAACAAGATCTTGAAGTTGACTGCAAAACAATGATTTCCAGAACTTCTGTAGCGTGCCTTGCAGACTTTGCGCAACATGCTTGATTTATTCAACAAAATTCATTTTGGTGGTGGATGAAACACTTATGAAGGATGAAAATAACTTTTGTATCATCCCTCTATCATTTTCCATTGTCCTTTAACCTTCTGTTTACTTACAACATTTTTGTAGTGAGAGCTTGCTACGCAAGTGTTGTACATGACAATTTTTAAACAAAGCTATGGAGGTGGCTTAGATGGTGGTTTTAGCTTGTCATCCTTCTCTTAATCAGGGGTATAAAGAGAGTCAATTTATTTTTACATCAAATATTTTAATTCGACAACATCCTCACTCTTTTTATCACCATTGTAATTACACTTTTGTACAGTGAACAAAATTCCAACAAAACACCCAAAATCCTGTAGTTACTCTTTCTCAAAAATTGTGAAGATGTGTCATTTATATTTATGATACATATGAAAGTAGTTCTAGCATCCTTCTGGCTTCATCATTAAACTACATTTTGTTTTTGAGATACTTGTTTTCCTTTCTTAATGTTAAGTTTTCCACTTTCAAGTTTCCTACTTGCCTGAGTAGCATTGCATTTCTTTTCAATTTTGACTGGGATTTGGAAAGGGATGAACATGCATCATCTATGGATGGTTTTAATTCTTGAAATTGTTCCAATACTATGTCCTATGATATCATTTTTTCCTACCTGAGCTAGATAGTTTGGTCTTCATCCATCTTTTGAGGTGAAGGTTCAACAAAATATTTCTACAATGTAGATGTAGGAAACCCTTTAGCAGTTGACCCTGTGGTTGTTCTACTAGGTTTTGTGTCTCCTTTGCCTCATTATTGAAATATAGCCTCCTACCCCTCTTCACAATTGGATGACTTGGTGAAGGGCCCTCAATATCCTTTTATTTTCCCTTTTCGGCAACACTTCTTCTCTTTCCTGTGTTGTCATAGTTTTGTGGTTTTTTTCAAAATGAACTCGAAACTATTAAACACAGAGGGGTCTTCAAAACTCAGCACACAACTTGCAGAAAAAAATAGTATGGCTAGGGTTTTCTCGAATTACTATAATACTCTTTCACTGTATGAGAGGCAGGCTATTGAGAAAATATGCTAGCATGGACAAAAATGGCTTTACTGGTTTTTACATAGCAAAACAAGTGAATATGAGATGCGTAGTGAGAGCAACTACAACATAGTTTGCGTAGAAAATAATGTTACACAGAGATTGTGTAGCGAGAGAGACTTCATGGATTTTCATAGTAGAGGATTCTTGGAGCTTGCTCGAGAGGAAATATTTGATTCACAAGTCAAGGATGCATGAAAATAGATAAAAGGTGGCAAAGATACATGCACGAGTTGAAAGAGGGAGTTTTTTGAAAAGGAAAGTACCCATTTTGGATGATAAGGCTTTTCAACCTGTTTCAAGTAAATTGCGTAGTGTGTTTGCACTGCACCCACATGTTTTCAGTTGCCAAGGTACAAACTGACATGAAATATGATCATAACATTTTTTCTGACTCCATCATATGTAATGAGGATAAATGATGCCCTTTGAAATGACTTTCCCTCCTAGACTTATGAATCAACTTTGACATACCACTTATCCTTTATTTGATCAATGGCATAAAGTTTCTTGAATCATTCCATGAAACAAATCACACACACACAGACATTGTGACTCAATTAGGAATGTGTTGGTTTACCCAAGACCAAGTCACGACTTTGTAAACTCAAAACAAAATTTCAACCTTACCCTAAAAATAAATATGCTAACATTTGGCTCCAATGGGGATGATATCTTCCCATTGAGGTAGAAAAGAATAGTAGGCCATGTTCCTTATCCATTGGGCTTTATTTTGACTCAAAAAGACTCTAAAAATGAAAAAAACAACTGACTGACAAAGCCAAATTAAAAACTGTTGAAAAATGCTCAAAATGAGCTTATTTACAGACCTACCTACTCTAAAATAATCCATCAAGTGAAATCATATATCCAGTGTAGCCATGCAAGCACTTTGTGCACTGGATTAAATATTTGCATGTGCTTCCCCAGAGGCAAGATAAAAGACCTTCTTACTAGCAACCCATTTAAAAACTTGCAAAGAAACTCAACATTGGCAAAATATGAAAAATCTAAAAATTTGGGACCACTTACAAACTCCAAGAGCACTGCAAAAGGATCTTCAAAACAATGCAAATTGATGTCCAAACATTGCTCAACATTGTCACTATGATGTGTGACCTCTCCAGCTGCATTTTTTCCTTTATGAAAATCTAATTGATGGTTTTCATAGGAGGGCTATAAAACTACATAAGACTGTTGTAATAAAACATTTGTTGGCAACAAGAATATAAATATTTTTTACACTAACTCATTGTATTCTTTACTTCCAACCTTACAACTGATCATATCCTGCAAATTTTGACTATTGAAACCCTCCACATAATCAACAACAAGGTCATCAAACATACAAGAATATTGTTTCATTTTACTGTCAGTTTGCTCAAATGAACCTAGATGCCTTTGCATCATCCCACACTCCTCAACTTCATTGATGGTATCCAAATTTTCTTTCAACAATTTAAATGAAGCAAAGCATAAAGGTAGATAATTTTCATCATCAAACTCACCGTTTTGCTCATTTCCATTGTCATAGATGCAATATGCAGGTTGAGTGATCCCATGGGACTGCTGAAAAGGAACATTTTCTGATGAAAAGCATACATATAATTGGAAACCATAATTGATGAATTTCTCTATATACAAGGCCACAAGATCATTTTCTGATAGAGAACATGCAATTGATTGCTCTAAAAATTAAACCTCATAGTCATCAGTGTACTCATCATACCTGGGAAAATCATCCACGTCTGCAATGTCATCAATGAAAAACATAGGGACAATATGTTTCTCTTCAAAAGGATGATATGAAAATTCATTTTATTGACTATCTACAAATGAATACATAAAACAATCAGCTCCATGCTTATCATAAGATGAATTAGAAGCTAAATTAACACCTTCTTTTTCAACAAGTGGAATATTATCCTCTGCAAAATCATCAACATTGAAAAATTCAAGAGAACACACAATATTATTAACCCTCTGCTCAAAATTCAAATCAATTGGTTTTTGTACATATTCACTTCCATTTTCTTTAGCATCTAACTCCTCATTTTGAATTTTTTTTCATGCTTGAAAATTACGTTGAACCTCATGAGCATCATTAAACATTTGTTGTAAGGAGTTAGATATTCTTTTTATCAGAAGGAAAGACAAATCTAGATGAAAGGTTGTTGCATAATGGAGCATGGCGACA
>JASDQU010243160.1:35978-48855 GCA_032191745.1 Picea mariana
CATGGTTTCTCTAGCACCAACTAGAAGGAAGCACCAACTCCCTGAGTGTTTCCAGCACCAACTGGATGGAAGCACCAACTTCCAATCATACAGGCACCAACCTGTATAACAGAGAACAAGAGTTCTCCCTTGCACCACCCTGCCACCCTAGTTTCTCTAGCTGCAAATAGATGGAAGATACAACTCCATGTGTTCAAGCACCCACTTGAACCTATCAGGAAAAAATTCCTCCCTAGCACCTCCCTTCCACCTTGAAATATAAATCTTTTCTACTGAAACTTATTACAGTGATATAATGTTCAATAGTGGCTTACCAGACTCATCATTGTTCTGCTGCATTTCATTGCTCTGTCTGCCTCACTGCCTTCCTGCACACATGACTTGTGCTGTCTGTTCTTCTACTCTTTATTCTCTGTGTGCCATGTCCATTCACTGCATAATTCCTCTTCTGTTCAATTTAACTGCTGCACTCTCCTCCTTCTTCATGCTTGAATCACCTTCAACAACAGCAACCACATCAACGCCAACAACAAACACAACCCTTCTTTGTACTGTGTATTTATATATTTTTTTCACCTTGTGCATGCATTACATGCACAAGGTNTTTTCCACTCGTTCAACATCACTGTATGTTATGCTGAGATTCCTCGACCTCTTGGTAGTTGAGACTCTTCGTCTTCTCTGTGACAGTCGAGCTCACCTTCTCTGTTCAAGTTATAGACTTCAATGCTTATCCAGTTGTCAATCACCTCCACGAGCATCTTCATCCCTCTTGAAGATTCCCAGAGACTCTTCATCTCCTTTATCAATCACCCCAAAGTGTCTTCGAGTCCTCTGGCAGAAACCATTAGTGGTTTCTGGCAGTTACACTGTGACGTGTAACAGTAGCCCTCCGATCATGCTCATGTTCACCTCCATCGTTGGATTAAATCTGATGAGTTCTTGCATTATTTACTCATTTCACACTTTCAAAATTCATAGATTCTGTGATGAGACATCTTGAGTCTCCATGTCACGATTTCCGAAACTCTGAAACATAGTTTTTTTGCGCTAGATCCTTCCTTTATATGACCATGGAAATGACCAAGCCCTTGTTCATAATGTGCTTTTCATGATTTCTCATTTCTTGAATCTGGAGGTGAGGCATCTCGATTCTCCAAGTCGCGATCCCCGAAACCTCGAAAAGAAGCTTGTCTATACGTACTCTTCTGTTCAGCTCTTCGATGGTGTGACCACCGACTGAGACCACGTGCTTATGCATAAAGTTCTTTCATGATTTTTCATTTCGTGAATCTGGAGATGAGGCATCTCGAATCTCCAAGTCGCGATCCCTGAAACCCCGAAATGGAGCTTATCTGAACTGACTCCTTCCCTTCTTGTGACCACCGGTGGTGACCATAGGCTATGCTAAAAGGCACTTCATATTTCGTGAGTTTCCATACCATGCTCCATTGACTCCAAGTCAGTGAAATTCCAATCGCTTTCCACCTGTCCTATGATTCAACGATTCAGGATCTTGATTCAATATCTTAGATCATATCGCCATTTCGCATATCACGATTTCGACGTTCTTGTGGTTATGTTTCTTGCCTCTCCAAGTCGCAATTCGTGAAACTCTGAGATGGAGTCGGATCAATGGTCCAGATCACACCTTGATCTGACGACTGTGATTAAATCATGATTTCGCATATCGTTGTTCCTAATATGGAGGTTCTCGTCACTCCAAGTCGCGATAGGCGAATCTTTGAGATGGAGCTCAGATCAACGGTCCTCATTCTTGGTGATCTGACGGTCCTGATCTTTTCATGATCTCGCATCTTGTTGATCCTTATATGGATATTCTCGTCACTCCAAGTCACGATTCACGAAACTCCGAAATGGAGTCTTTAACTAGCTCTGATCTTTCGCCATGCGTCCTCTTGATCCAACGGTCCACGACTATCCTTTCTGACGTGGTCTTCCATATTCACCTCCTGGATCTGACGGCCCATATCACACCTTGATCCAATGGCTAGGATCATTTCACCATTTCACATTTCACCACTTTTGTGGTGAAGTGTTTCGATGCTTCAACTCCACTTCGCGATTTCACCACTTTGGTGGTGAAGTGTTTCGACACTTCAATTCTTGGTATCCGAAATTCTAAAATGGAGTTTACTCTTCCATTATCACTGTACTACTGATCATGCTGATCTTTTCCATCATTGTTCTTTCCATCAATGACAAGCTTACTCCCAACTGTAAACCTTCCAACAATCCTTTGCACTATCTCTTCTGAACTTAACGAGCTTGCTATGCAGCGTCTTCTTAAACTACTTCTGGTGCCCGTCTGTTACATTCTTCCTATACTCATGCCATATTCACTATTGTACTTTCCATCAATGACAAGCATATGCTTCATGTTAAACATTTTCCAACATACTGGCCCTTTTGGCAACACCTGCGAAGAAGATGAAGTCTCACCCGAGGTAGAGGCAGGGGTGGTTGCAAGACTCAGGTGTCTGGAACCTTATGGGACACAGATGTGTGATTATAATACTTAATAGAGAACTTAGCACCATTAGTTCATTATTATTTAACCAATATCTATTCCGTAGAGAAAATAGAGCATCACAACATTCACCTTGATATAATGTATTTAAGCACTTAACATAAAGAACTGGATCAGATTTAGCAGATTCAAGCACTAAGTACATTCACCTATATCAGATATAACATCCAGGTTCATCATAAGCACAAAGCATAAATAGATATATCTATCTATACAAAAGAACTTAATAAATAACACAAAAACACATCAAAACATCGCACAGAGTAGAATACCATGGTATTTACGTGGTTCACCCCCACCCTAGGGCTACATCCACCAACTCTTCTATTTATTAGCTTCAATCAGTCATCTACATGCACAGAGCCACAAAAAACTTACTCCACATAGGAGAGGAGATCTACGCAACTCGCTAGATCCTCCTTCCTTATGTTACAGCACAAAGCCTTCACAGTCTCTTACAATGACTTGCACATAGCTCTGCAAGTCTCATACAGTATGCACAAAGCCTTACAATTATTGATCACACAAATCCAACTCTTATCACTTAGCCACTTGCACAACTCTTGCACACTACTTCTTCCATTGCCTAGTCTTATATTTATACTTACAAAATAGGCCTAAACATGGGTAAACCCATGGGATGACATCCCATTCCCATTACATATTCCCAAATCCCAAAAAGGACCCAAAAAGGGGTCGAGATCCTATGATATCTGCTTCATCTTGTGCTTTTCCTTTGACACGCTGCCGAAGTCCCAAAATAGGTCAAACTTGATCAAGGATCTCCCAAAACTTGGTCAAGGGCCAACATGCCCCCACCACTCACCCGTGACTCTTCCCAAGTCACTTTGGTTTGACTAGTTCTGCTTCAAACGCCTCGACCTTGTCTTGAGCTACTTCGACTTGTTGTTGTGCCACAACCTCCTGTTTTTTGAACTCCTAGATGACTGCATGGTTGATTAGTCCCTCTAGACGTTGGTCAACTGTAGTGACAACCTGCTCTAGTTATGCTCCTTGGCCTTCTACTTCTGTAAACAATTGATAGGTCTTTTCTTGCACAGGTTGGAGTTTCTGAGTTACCTCCATAACTCTTCTCTGGATAGTATGGATTTTCTATTGTGCAGTGTGTTTCTCTTGCGAGCACTTCATTCTTTCCATAGTTGATAGGGACTTCAGCTGCGCCTATATATTTTCGGCTTGATACTTCACCTCTTGGAGTTGTGACTCTAGTGCCTTCAATTCTGGTTTCTCCATGAATTGTTCATAGGTCTAAGCACTGCGATCAATGAGGTGCTTACATTCCAAGGTAAGAGCCTTGAGCCTTTCAGTTGCACTCTTGGCATTTGTTTCCCTTTGGTCTCTTACATCTTGTGGGGTCTTGGGTACTACACATAGTTCCAAGTCTGTGTTGTGTTGTTGTAACTGTTGGAGCACTTCTTCAAGTTGCGCTACTTGTTGTGAAACTCGATCTTTGGACCTTACTTCTATGACTATCACAAAGAGAAGTGCTTTTTTGACCATTTCCTTTACTTCGAGTTGCTCCGCGAGAAACTGTTCCTTTTCTTTTTGTAGCTATGCTTTTTCTTTGTCAAACTTCACTTGGAGAGAAATATTTTCCCATTCTACAACACTGTGTTTCTCTACTAGTACCCCTTGTACTTGTGTCAAAGCCTGGGTGGCTTGTGTTGTTTCTTCCTATGCTCGTCGAAGGTGAGCTTCAACTGTATTGCCTAAGAGGTGGAGTTGAGCTATCTCATCTCCCAATTCTGGCTCTCTCGACGCAATGGAGACTATGCAGCTAGACTATAGGGCTTGTTGTACCCCTCGGAGTTCAGTCTCAATTCGATCATACAAATCCTATTTCTTTTCTTCTTGTTTCTCTGTTATTTCCAGCGAAGCATCTTGCAAGGCTGCTATGAGGAATTCAAAGTCATCGAAGGTGAGGATGGTCTGCATCTTGGTCATGGTGGCCTTTGCTTTCTTCCAGGAGGAAGGTTTTGGAGGCGAACCTTTTCTCTTCTTCAGGGGATCAACCTCGTCTCCTTGATTCCGATTGACTTCTTTGTCACCTAACTCTTCTCCATCACCTCCTTGCTCTGGTGATATGGAGGCTGTCTTCACAGATGCATTGTATAATTCTTGGACCTCTTCAGTTTTCTTTGCCCCGCTAGGTCCAGGTGTATCCTGCGCAGTTTCTGGGCTATTGATGTCGGATATCTCCACAGGGTATACTGGAACAAGGAGGTTCATCGACCACTCCTTGGTGATCTCCTCCAAGTCCTCCTTTGTTATGTTGTAGTAGGACTGAAGTTGTTGCTTATGTTCTTTATCACGCATTGTGATGTAAGTAAAATGTTGATTTGCATTGAACTTCATCAGAGGCCTGAACCGGTGTAGATTTTTCAGATTCATGCAAGGCTCGAACTGTATGGATACCTTYAGCTGATTGTAGTAGGTATGAAAAATARCATTTGACTACCATTKTTTATTCATGTCGCTTGAGTACCACAATGTAYTGAACTTTGCAACCAGTGGTTCAAAAGGCTCGATGTCCRGGAAGGTCGTACCTTTCAGCATCTCCCAGGMAATAAAAGCTATYAGTATCAAAAGCTAGCTGAAATGAAATTCATATCCTTKATCTTGTGCTTCTCTRCATTCGATTTCCAACTATTTTACCAGGTACTTCACCCAGTTCATCTGAAGGCCCTCCACGCACTTTCCTGCGAGGTCGACTACAAAACTGATGACATGTGTGGGTCAGTTATTTCGGACTAACTTCCCTGCAATCCACTGACAGGAAAGGCACACTTTGCCACTTTGGATAGAATCTACCTTGTAGCCTCGCGTGCCCTTCTCGACATTGCCATAAGTGTCCTTGATCCGCTGTGCTAGAGCGCGATCCATGTCATTTCTAGGGTAAAAATCCTATGGATCAGGTCCTTGCATACTCAACCCCATGAACTAATTGATCAGTGTCGGATCAACTGTTATACAACAGTTTAACCACAAATAATTGCCATGGTAATAAGACAACAACAACTTGACACATGCATTTACCTCCTGGTGTCGTTCGAAGTGAGGAATATTCATGACATTGAGTAGGGTGGACTGCGTGAGGTTCATAGTCCATGACTGGGGGATCATCTTCGAATTATTCCCCTTAGTCCGGGTCAGGTACTTATGTGGGGCAAGCATGTTGTAAACTTTGTGATCTCTGTTTGGGATTCAAAATGTCATACAAATATCACTCATTACCATACATTTTTCACCTATGCATCCATTATATCACTCATTATTCACCACCATGTCACTTCATTTTCCCTATTGTTCACCATTAATGGGTCTCATTTATATTTTCCAAATATTATTTATTTTTAAGCATTTTTAAGAGAAATTCTTGATTACATATTAGAAAATAATATATTTTACTTCATATATGGAAAGTGGATTGTTTTTGTGACATGTGTAGGTTCCAAGGAAGCTTCCAAGACACCTTTATGTGGCACTCTATGTTCAAATTCGTATTTGAGGAGATCATGGAGAGATTATTGAGAAGATCATGGAGGATATCATGGATCTCATGGAGAATATCAAGGACAAAAGAGGGTTATGTGTCTAGATGGTTGAGAGATGTATGGAACTAAAGAGAGACTAGTGGATCACATTTATGAGTTTGTTATCATAGCTCTTGTATAAATAGGAGTGTTACCTCCTTCATTTGTAATCCTGAAGTTTGTAATCTTAGAATTAGAGAGAGTTGTAATATTAGAGTTGGTTTGTAATGGACATTTTGAAATACAGAATCATACTTCGATTTTGCTTCTACATTTGAGTCTCCTTTGAAGAGGTGTGCTTGTGGAGTTATGGAGGGCCCCCATGGCCTCACTTGCATGCTGATTTTCTTATTTTAGGTATAGATTAATTTATGTTTTTTTGTTTGATTTCAAGTATGATTGATTTGAACGAGACTTTGTGAGTTGATTCCTTGTAAGGGGACTGGAGTTTTCAACGAATCTTAGGAATTAGATAACAGATTTTAGAGTGTGTAAGAGATTCTATGAGTTGAGTCCTTGTAAGAGGATTATAATCTCAGGAAAACATAAGCACTCTGTTTTTAGTAGGTAGATTTATTTAAATTGCAGAGGTGTTTAAGTGAGAAGGAACCAAAGTACAATCTCTTGTAAAAGAGTATTGGTTCCTGCTACATCAAACCCTCGTGAGAAGGAACCAAAGTACAATCTCTTGAAAAGAGTATTGGCTCCTGCTACATCAAACCCTCCTTTAGGTAGTTGAATCTTTCTAGATCTATATATTTTAGGTAGTGCTTCTAAGTTTACCTTCTCGGGTTGACATTAAATGAACTCTGATTGACATCATCAATTAAAACTAAACATTTTGGCGCCGTTGCCGGGAAAGTGCAACTAGAAGGATTGAGTAATTATTTTCTGCATTTGTTTTTATGGACTAACTTATGAACCCTGGTGATAGCAGGATCTTCATAAAGGCATTCAAGTTTGGAGTGTTTTATTTTCGCAATTAGTTTAATTAGTTTTAAGTTTAGTTTTTAAACCCCCCATTTCTAACTAATCCATCTACGGATGAAAATTTGACGATGATAAACAGGTACTTCTTGGAGAGCAAGAACAATAATGAAGACTGGTTTCAAAAGAACCTTGTGCCAACTCCAAGAATAAGACATGTTACTCACATCTTTGCAAACAATCAGGTACAAATTTTAAATCTTGATGTGAGCATTTTTGAATTTTTAATCCATAGATGGCTTCACTGGAAGCATTCTTTTACTGAAAAAATAAAAAATCTTTCAAGTTAATGTAGAATAGCTTAAAAATAAAAAATAAAAAGAGATCTCGTAGAATTTCTTCGTAGAATTTCGTCGTAGAATTTCGTTGTAGAATTTTCTTTTAGTTTTATTTTAAATCATCACGAATAAATGAATAAATTTGCATTTCTATGTCTTGTTTCTGTATCACGAGTGAGCTAGGAGCTTGATTATCGTAAATCTTTGTCTTCCGAGAGTCTAAACGCCCTCGTGACATTGCAGAAAGAGTGTAGATAATGCAAGGTTTTGTCGCAGATCTTAATTGTGTTTTATCCATCCACGCTAACCTGAATAAAGAAAAATAAAACAATAGATTAGTATGCTCTCTTCCTGCACTCTGAGTGATAGGGAAGATCAGAAAATCATTTTCAAAAAAATAATATAAAAAAATCTCTTGCTGGACAAAGTGAGCCTTCATGGAAAAATCTCTTAAATTGGCTAGAAAACTGAATATCATTATAGTAGTAAAAGCATTTGGTATAAGGGCAACTGTACAATTAATGGATTTGCACATTTTCACTATTCCACGGGTTATTTTGAAGCCTTTTGTGCATGCTTTGGTAAGATTTTAGTGTCCCTTATGAAGAATCCATACGTTGACTTTGGACTAAAACTAGGAGAACTAGTTTGGCTTCATGCTAGCGCATTGCATTTCTTTAAAAAGTTAGAAAGCTTCGCTGTCAAAACCCATGCTGCATATACCCTGTAATCATGGCTGTCTACAAAACTACATCTCTTTCAAGCATTTCATCAAACATTTCTTAGATGAGAGCATAATCAAAGAAATAAGAAATGGCTTAAACAACTGCCTATGCCTTCGCTATTAGTGGTTACAGAGAAATTGAAATTGGTGTTGCTTCATATACATGAACGTCTGCGGCTACTGGTGCTTATTTCATTGGTTCAACAATTGTAACATCTCTTTGTGGGTATGGATCTGCTTAACCAACTGCCAGGTTATGAAAGGGAAAATGACCAATGTCGGATCGAATATCCTCTATCATCAGGGCAAGAAAATGGAGATTCTTGTTACTAAACTATACCCTTGAAGATCGTTTCCCTATGCCAGTAGGTGTTTCTGAACTAGCGGTACTCCATGTCCTTTGTCAATGCCAAGTGGTTTTACACTAAATACCTTTCGATTTGGGTGGCCTTATCCTTGGAGCTCCGCACACTCCACATCGTTCAGGTTAATGAGGTATTCACGTGTGAAGGAAGGTGGAAGGCCTTGGGGAATTCTCGATAGAGGCCGAACTTCTTTCTTAGTTCCATAAATGATCAGCTCAACATCAGTTATGACCGATGTTGTCACTTCATTCGTATTCATTGTAAAGCCTTGAGCTACCACCAGATTCCTCTTCCTCCTGAAATGAAAACATGAAAAGAGATCTTTCTCGGCATCCGGATTCTCGCCATCCTAGAAGATCTAGGAATGACTCTTCCCATCGATAACTCAATTACGATATGATAGATCAGGTACCGAATCGGGCGCAGCCATTCACTGTGGGAAAAAAAACTGATTCATATGTGATCATGTACTTGATCCAGGAGATTTTTAGTGATTTACGTGCAGATTTTGAGCGATTACATGCAGATTTTTGTTTTTGCTGCTCCATTTGCCAAACTGAATCAAATCCGGCCATGATGAGTGTGAATCAGGAGAAATTCAAAGAAGAGAAAACGAAATTATGATTCCAAGTTCGAGGTTTGATCTCTCTGTAGGCTTTGAAGTTCTGAAAACCGTCGAAGTCCTAGCGAGCAACCTTCCCCGTTTAGGTTACATGCGGTTAACTATGTCTACGTCTCGGACGGCTCTCCTATTGGTTTAAAATATTATTCAATGCCACATTCTTTCTTGACTGGTTGGGTATCAACGACTGCATGAATTGATTCAGTCACAGTTTTACAAATATTAAATTGGAACTAAATCTTTCAGGAAGATTGCCCTGCTCAAAAAAAAAATTTATTATACAGGACAGAAGAAGCAATGGGGATCCGTATAGTTATATATATATATATATCCTACTCCAATATTCTCCAAGAAGGAACTAGTGTTCTGAATATAAGATGGTCTGGTGTTGAAGGGTTGAGTATGTGCATTCAAAGAATTACCTTCAATTTCCTTATGGGGCTTGGCCGTAGAGAAAATCAGTGTTACATCATAGATTTTGGGCTTGCCGAAAAAATATCAAGACTCAACAACTCATAAGCATAAAAAAACAGTATATTGGGTGGCAGGGGATTACTGATTTCTTTATAGCTGATTCATTTGCAATCTCAATGGAGCCACTGGTGGCGAGTGTCATGGGTATGCATTGCGATTTGTTGGGCATTCTTTGGGTGGTGCAACTGGTGATCCACGGGAACCAGCTGGTGAATCAATTGTGGTGTTTGAAGATGTTACTGTACTTACTCCAAGGGGTCACTACACATTTTCTATAGAAGAATTAGCAGAGTGTGAACTTTCAATACATGAAGAACTGTTAAATTATAAATTCAAAGACAGGCTCGAGCCATCCTATAAGGGTCTCTCACATGAAGTATTTGTTCAAATATTATGTGGTCTCTGAGGGGCCAAAGTTACACAGCCTGGGAAATTCCATAGTTGTCAAGATGGTTATGATGTGAGGGCTTCCCTCAAGTCTGACGATGGAGTATTATATCCTCTTGAAAAAAAAAAGCTTTTTCTTCTTGCCTAAACCCCCAACACCTATTCTTCATGAGGAGATTGATTATCTTGAGTTTAAGAGGCATGGAGCTACTGGTACGAGTAGTATGTCTTCGCACTATTTTAATCTTATTATAAAACTGAAAAGTGAGCAAGAGCATCAGCTCCGCAATATTCAACGGAATGAATATCACAATCTTTTAAGCTTCATAAACACCAAGGGTTTGAAAATCATCAATTTAGGAGATATAGAAACTATTGGTGGAGTTGTAGCGACACTTCAGAATTCTGATGATGAAGCTATAGATCCACATCTTGAGCGAATTAAAAAAATCAACGTGATGGTGGGGCCGGTGGTGAAGATATTGATGAAGAGGATGAAGACTTTTTATCCGAAAAAGATGATGCGGGATCTCCAACAGATGAGTCATATGAAGAGGAATCAGATGCAAGTGAAGATGAGAAACCAAACAAAAGCTTGCAAAGAAAGAAGTTGCACCACTTGCAGTGTGTTGTAATTGTTGTTAGAGGAACTGAAACTCCTGATCTTTTGACAGATCTTTCTGTGGCTGCAAAATTCTCTGTAGGGAATGTATGCTCTCAGAAGAAGACTTGGATGGACTTCTTAATAGAAGTATTGACCTCCAAAAGCAACTGCGACCCTACATGCAAGGCATTCAATTCAAACAGAAAGTTATGAAGTTATGAAGCAGTCGAGTATTCAGCACGAAACACTAGCATTGTCAAAGTCAAGAAAGAGATGACTCCAAATCGAACCCCAAAGTTATCTGCCATCTACAGCAAGAAAACGTCTATACCAACTTTATAACGAGTTAAGAGGACGGATCCAGGAAGGCGGCTGAGAAACATGAGTATTATTAGATTGGAGCATTCAAGGTGATCCCGAATCAAAAGATGATTGCATATGCAGAGGACACTAAAGGTGATAAAATTTACAATGTTTATGTCATTGATGCACACAATGGAGAATTAATTAGCAGTCTGTTAATGGGAATTGCTGACACAACAAATCTGTAGTACCAAGCTTTTCGCCATGCACAAAAGTTCGCTGACAACAACAGGGAGTAACTTTACTTTTCATGGTTATTTCTTTCAGAATGGATTGATACTAATATCATGATTGATTCAATTTAAATACTTTGATTTTTCTTAACCTGTTTCATTTGGCATATATTTTTGCGTAAAAATCACTAAGAAATTGGCCATTTCTCCTTGAGCACACTTATGTTTTCTTTCTGCCAAGTTTTTTTCATGTTACAAGTTAATCAAGTGATCAGTGAGGAGATTACATTGTGATGAAAATTGATCTTCCAAAGACAAAATTCATGAGAAACTCTAAAGAACCAGTCCATGAATATAAATGAAATTTCCAGAAAATTACGAATTTTTGCGACTTCCTGTAATAGTTTAATCGTTTGACATGTTGCATGACAGATTAGCAAAGTTGGAAGAGATGGGTTTGTTCCTAAATGTACAAGGATGGTGAAAAACCTATTCACACTTGCATTCGACATCTCCAAGTGGCTGGTCAAAGACTAGTCAAACTCAACTATTTTTAGCAGCATTCACGAGCAGATTTGCTATGTTTGAAAGTTTTCATTCCATTGCTATATTTGAAAGATTGCATGTCATAATTCCAGCAAGAGTCATTATCCATTTCCCATTACATTTCGCTTCATACACTTCATTACATTTTATTCAACCCTAACCCATAAATAAAACCAACCAAGCTCATCGCGTTTATTTTATGTAAGGTCCTTTGTTCTTAAGAAGACGCACGGGCTTCGGCCAGTAAGCAGCGTTCGGTAAAGCATCGGAGCCTTATGTAACGTGGGGGCCAGTGACGTGTGTCTTGCGCAGTGTGCGCGTAGCCACATTTATTTGATGATCTGCAAAGGAAGGTATGAGGATGAGAATCCTGCCTAGAATTGTACGACTACGTAAGGGCGGGCTAGTACAAACAATCAATCAGAAGGATGGTTGGATAGGCTGATAAACAACCTTATTCCTAATGTCGATCAAGTGGGAAAGGTAAGTCATGTGGGTAGATTCTAGTTTGAGGGGAAGAAATATAGGTGATGACCTTGCTTGCCTCACCTTTCCTTCATTTCGCTATGCTCAGGTTTTCTTTGGGGAAGAATTACTCTTTAATCACCAAGGCCCAGGGACTATATAGTAGTGTAATCCCGGTCAAGGATCATCACACGTATGAGCTTGCTCTCTTTTTTGGGGCCCCCCTCAAATAAAAGTAGCCCCTTAAGGTCTCGATACGCCACCTTTCCACTAGTGAATTTACACGCTCGCATTATCCCAGTCTCGTATATTGGTTTGGTTTGGTTGTCTCCCCCAAAAAGGCAATATAAATATCCAAAACCAGCGAATGGCACTGTTTTATTGATTCTTTCCCAAGCGAACTTAGTGCTTGCATTAAAGAATCGAGGGCTGGGGGCAACAGTGAGAGTTATCAAGCTAACCCTTCCAATTAAAAGAATAGATCTAAACCTTCCAAGTAAGTAATAACAGAATAGAAATTTAAGTAATAAAAGAATCATTATCTATCTCTGGCGGCCTCTCTGGCTTGGCTAGGTGGTCTTACTTATGCCCATCTGGTCTTGCTTGCTTGTGGGTTGGGCTGGGCCTTCTGGGATGAGGGAGTAAAGATTCAAGATTTTTGTCCCTCCTTACATATTCAATTTCCTTTTCCTACACTTGCCAATAAAACCTTGCTTCCATACACCATTGAGTCAAAGTCCTTGAGTCTAATTATCTTTGTAAAAACACCTAGGGGCTTGCATGC